>JBCAUA010083771.1:0-24448 GCA_038406235.1 Peronia verruculata | reverse complement strand
TCCTCTCTTCAAATCATCCTCCATGAGTCTTCTCCAGGTTGTTCGTGGTCTACCCCTATCTCTCTGTCCCTGTGGGTTCCACTGAAGTGCATGCCTGGTAGTGCTGCTGCATGGCCTGCTAAGGGTGTGTCCTATCCACCTCCATCTTCATTGACCTATCTCTCTGTCTACTGGTTTCTGTCCTGTACTTTGTTACAGAAACACGAAGGCAGATACAGCCATCTGTCCTTTCAAAATTGTGTTCTGATCCATCCAGCATTGCACCTCACATGAACAGTTCAGTTATAATATGTATGCAATCAATGCTCTTCCACAGTCAGTACTGATATTTTATTCTGTTGTTGGCTGTCATTGTTTCAGGTACTACAATGGCTGCCAATCAGTCACAAGATGGACATTGCACCTCCAGATGCCAGTGCCAGCGAGAAGGTATGTTTACAGTGCCTGCACATCCATCTCTCTGTCAATTCAAGTGCTGTCTCACAAACTTTCAAAACATACAAGACAAGCCTTTAGATTTTTATTTATTTTGCATGAAGTTATTCTTTATAGTGCTATGCAGTAATTTTTTTCTCCTAACTAGTGGTGTAGAAAGCATATCTATTTATATGACATATATAATCAGATTATTTTAGAAATTTTGTGCCATGACGATTATTGTCCTTCAAAAATGTGGTGTTTCTCGCAACTCTTTAGTGAACCATCTATAAGATCAAGTAAGTTTAGTTAAGATATTGTAAGACGGATAACAATGGAAAAGGAATTCAAGATAAATTGTTACTTAATGAGACAAAAATTAAACAAAAAAGGGCAAGATGAAAAAGAGCACAATTTGTAATTCATGACAGAAATTTATCTTAAAAAAATATTTTTACCTTAGGCCACCAGTACTCTTATATTGTTATACCTATTTCTTCTTTCCAAATATAATATTTAACAATGATATAACAAAGAATAGTACGAAATCATTCAAATATTTGCTCTGGTCTGAAGCATTTTTTTGGAAACTGTTGTTTATAGTGGACACTGGAGGAGTCATGTTGCGGCCCAATGTAAGGAATCAACAGGCATAAATAGAAAAAGGAGAAAATTGTTGGAAGGGAACTCAGAATGTGATCAAATTTTCATATTAATATACTTATTTATGTTTGGATAATCTTGACTAGGGCTGTATTTAATTGCTGTTGAGTCAATGTAAACTTTCATCTGAAGCAGACATTATTATTTGAATAGTTGTGATAAATTATTTAGAGAAAGATGCTGTTTTTTGGTCTCACTTTTTGTAATATGTACTGTCAGGAGGAGGTCACCCACGCATCGAAGATTGCATCCCGTTACCAAGATGACACGATGTTCACACACAACCTGCCTGGAAGTTCCAGGCCAGACTCTGCCAAGTCAGGACACAGTGTCGCCTCCCCTATCCCCACTCCTCCCCCGATGAACCCTGCGCTGCTGTCGACAGCTCCTTTGCCAGCATCAGCCATGTTGTATGCTGCAGCTGCTGCGGGTGAGAAACTTGTTTGTCTATACGTACATCTCACAGATATCGTGTGATCAGGTGACTGGAATCCAACATCAAATTTTTAAGTCACGAAGGTTATTCCACTAAAGTCTATCATGAGAAAAAGGCGAAAATCATTTTGCTCAAAGTTTAAACTCTGATTTTGGCATGTGATTTTTTTTTTTTTTTTTGCTTAAATTTAAGTCCAATTTTCTTATACAGGATCTGATTCATTTTGCATGCTTGCTTGTACCACAAGTGGCTAAATAAGTTCTATTAATAGCACATTTACTCTTTGTGATAAATTGTATCTACTTTTTCATTTTTTCAAATTTGTATTCTTCAGCCCTGGAAATTTGAAAAAAAAATTGAATCACCAGACTATTTTATTGGAGGAATTCATATGGAAAATCAGATATTAATTTATTATTAATTGCTCTGTTGATGTTTGCTGTACATTACTCCATTTCATTACATGTCCCTTGTCCCTCATCTGTTTTTGTTTATGTGCCAGCAAAGAAATGTTAAGTCGTTGGTAAAGTGAAGTACAGCAAAAATATTTCCCAGGGCACAGAGTTGAGTTACTTGTAATGTAAATCTGTAATCCTCTTAGAGTGAGATTTCCGTCTTCCTGCAGGTGGTGGGTTGGCCTCGGATGAGCACATGCTGACTATGCCCATCCACACAATGGATCTGGAATCTTTCAGACCCCAGCTGGCTTTCCTGATCAATGTCTATGCCATCAACTTTGTAAGTGTCACATGCTGTTCTTCATGTCAGCATTCTGTTGAGCTGTGCATTTACATATCTTTGTTCACTCTCATATTGGTATACGTTATACTGGGTGTAGGTATCAGATCTTTTCTGTAGATTTCTGATCTTTCAGGTAGCCGCTGAATTCTTCTTATATCTCTTTCCACCAACATTTATCCATTACATCTGGCTATTTATTACAAATCCCATTCATTTGTTCAGTTATTTTGTCCATCCATTCATCTGTTACTGGTGTAAGTGAAAACTTTGGTGGTTTCATTCATTGATTCATTAATTCATCCATCTACCCACCGATCTACCCATCCATCATCCATCCATCCATCCATCCATCCATCCATCCATCCACCCATCCATCCATCCATCCATCCATCCATCTGTCTGTCCATCCATCCATCCATCCATCCATCCATACACATGTCCATCTATCAATCCATCTGCCTGCCTGTCTATCCATCTGTCTATCCATCCATTTGTCTGTCCATCCATCCACCCACTCATCCATCCATCCATCCATCCACCCACTCATCCATCCATCCATCCATCTGTCCATCCATCTGTTCACTCATCAAGCCATTCACTCAGTCATTTGTCCATCCATCTATCAGAACCTGACTGCAGTCCACAACAGTGCAGATGAGATGGAACTGTTTGGGGCTATCAACCGCAGATTCAAGCACATCTTTGTCAAACAAGAACATCTGAACCACTTCAAGACCTACGATAGGGTTGAGGTATCCCTACATGTTGAACAATCATTTACTATCGTTCAGACTCAAACCAGAAATGAAAGATTTAATGTGCAGCCCAGATATTCTGATGTAGCCTTTCATCCTAGACTTGCAGCCCTCTCTCATAAGTATCCTTAACCATCCTGAGCTTTTACAATAAATTGATACCCTGCTAACGTAACCTCAGATCAATGTTGGCTTTCAACAATTTACAGTGAAATCAGCTATAAAGACTTATATTGTTAACCATCAAGAGTGTAATTATTTCCTCATTGTTATATTAACGCTCCAAGTGTTGCCAATGAACAGTCTGTCGTGTCAGGGGAAATTAAAGATAATACAGTGGGTTGGAAAATGCTTAGAAACAGGCAAACCATAAATCTGAAAGGAGCATGAATAGACTATAACATGATAATTTTTTTTGGCTGATTTGTTGACATAGATTGACCTTGCACTTAACCCATTGACCTAATAATGAATCACAATATGGCTGATAGAATGGAATTTATGGCTGATCAAATTGGTCGTAAATACAAAGAGGGTTAACAGCTAGGAGATTTCCTTACGTTTCACTGTTTGAGCACTCTCTCTCTCTCTCTCTCTCTGTATCATATCTGTCACTCTGTGTTAAAGAGTGTAAACAAAGTATGATCATCTCTCATTATTACAGATATTAATTAATTTAAAAATGTACTACTGAGGAATTGTGAGAAATGTACTGTCCACAATTTTTATTACAAGAAATAAGAAGAAGAATTGATTGCATTTACATACCACATGGACCTGCACAGTTTAGGTTCCAAGCACTTTGAAATCAATTATCACACTAGTAGACCCAAAGAAGATACTCACATAGTTAGGTTGTCAAATTTTGTGGGGAGCAGACAAAGTAGTTGCTTGTTAGGTGCTGAGATCCATATCAATCTCTTCACAACTTTTCGCTGTTTGTGACATCTTTTTGTGTTATTATATCTAGGTTATTGGTTTAAATCTTATTAGTGATGTTATTTGCTCCAACTTATTTGCTTAAATCTTATTGGTGATGTTATTTTATCTGCAATTTATTGGTTTAAATCTTATTGGTGATGTTATTTGCTCCAACTTATTTGCTTAAATCTTATTGGTGATGTTATTTTATCTTGCAATTTATTGGCTTTTCTCTTATTGGTGATCTTATTTTATCTGCAATTTATTGGCTTAAATCTTATTGGTGATGTTATTTTATCTGCAATTTATTGGCTTTAATCTTATTGGTGATGTTATTTTATCTTGCAATTTATTGGCTTTAATCTTATTGGTGATGTTATTTTATCTGCAATTTATTGGCTTTAATCTTATTGGTGATGTTATTTTATCTTGAATATTATTGGCTTTAATCTTATTGGTGATGTTATTTTATCCAACTTATTGTTCTCATAAATTATTGGTGGTCTTTTTTTCTAGAAAATATCTTTCCGAGACGATGACAATTTTTAAAAAAACTGTTCTTAAAATTGTTTTTTCATGATCGTTTAGGCTGGCCAAGAGACTTCAGGACCTGAGTCGCCCTCTCACGCCATGAGGAAAGAAGCCAACTGGTGTGAGTTCATATCCCTGCGAGCAGAGAAAGATCCGCAGCAGGAGAAGATGTGGGCACAACTCCAGCAGAGGAAACACATTGACGAGATTCTCCGAGTCCAGTCGCACTTTGTCCGAGTCAACAGCAGTGAGGTGAGTAGGTTCTGTATATGACTTTCAAACTCCTGGTGGAGGTCATCTCAAAGAGGTGAGTAAGGACAAGAAAGAAGTATTGATTTGCCAGGGTCAAAATGCTAAGTATTCTCATCAGCCAAAAGAGTTAAGCCTGTCTCATCACAGTTGTGTCTGTCAGAAAATACAAGACAAGTTGAAGGAGTAATTGTATCAGTCTCTTCGATCAAATGGTTAAGTGTGTGTCATCAGTCAAAAATTTAAGTCTGTCTTACCGATCAAAGAGTTAAGTCTGCATCATTGTTCAAAGAATATCTTAAGTCTGTCTCATAAATCAGAGTTAAGTCTATGTCATTGATCAAAGAGTTAAATCTGTCTTACCAATCAATGAGTTAAGTCTGTGTTACCAGTCAAGTTAAATCTGTCTGACCAATCAATGAGTTAAGTTTGTGTTACCAGTCAGACAGTTAAGTCTGTCTCATTATGATTTTGCCTCACAGAAAGTACAAGACACCCTGAAGGAACACGCTGCCCAGGTCAGAAACCCCAGTCCAGTGTCCGCAGCGTCGGTCACCTCTCACAGAACTGCTTACAACACCATGGCCACCTGGAAAAAGATCTACTCCAATCCAGATCTTTACGTAGAGTGAGTCAGAGTCAGGTGTATAATGCATATGAAAATATAATATGCATTTGATTTTTTTTAGATTTGCCACTCAGAATTTTTAACATTGCAGTGTAAGAAGATGCTGTGTAATGTCAAAAAAAAAAAAAGAAAAAAAAATAGATCTGTTTTGTGCGTACATGGGCAGCAAAAAAATAAATTATTGACAATTTAGCTGTATAAACATTTTATGTGAAAGAGATTATAGCCAATGATATAAATCAGACTTGTACCCAAAATACGACGATTTCTCATAACATTGCTGGGTTTGGATATGAAAGCTATCAAATAATGTCATTGAAAAAGAAGTGGCACAAATTCAATAGAAATCACCAATAAATACCTTGGGAAATCCCATCAACCTATGACCTTGACCTTGCCTCAGCTGTAAGTGTGCCTCACTTCTTGGCTTAACCCTTTTATGGTGGATGGGAAATTTATCACTAAATTTACTCTTCCCTATGAGTAGCAGACTCACAACCTTTTGAACATAGATGCTGCCTAAATAATAATAGTAATGAGTTGTGTGACTGGTTTAATGGTGTAGGAAAACACAAGTTGTACTTCCATGTTGGGATTTTCCAGAAACCTTGTGTTCTACTATAATGACTGCATCCAATATAATTGTAAGGGACTAAGGCATCAAATTCTTTGCACTATAAACTATTTTATCTCAATATCTCAGAAAAATACTGAAAATGACCCATGCCACTATCATAGAGCAGTTACAATATTCCGAAGACTTTTTACCTTCTGGAACAGCCTAAAGTGTCTTATGATTCTCGTTTCACAGTACCCAGAAGGATGACAACATATCCCTGCCAGACATCGATGAACGCGACATTGAGAATGTCAACTTTGGTGGCAGCAGCAGTCGAGGGAATAGTGCTCAGAAACGTCGTGACAGCTACGACTATGTCAGCACGGTGCAGATGCTAGGTTAGTCCTGCAGTGTCCACTTGGCTGCAGTGTCTTCATACAAAGAGACAGTTTGACATATTTATATATCTTCATCTCACAAGTAGAAAAGATGATTTGTCTTGCACCCAGAGCTAATGAGTCTTAAGTCGTTTCTGATGATCTCGTGTTACGGCCGTTTCTATCTATTTTCTGATCCAGATACCAAATTTTTCTTCTCATGTTAGAAAAGTTGAATTTTAGTTTTGTGGAAAACAAATAACACATTTTGGTATCTTAGTCCTGTAACTTAAACTCTATCGGATTGACTTCCCACTCATTTGCTCAGGGGGTGAGACATTTGTTTCACTGGATCAAAAAATGGGCTTGACAATAAAGTATACTTAGAATTGGTTAATTTCACGTCAACAATATTTATTTTGATGTGTTTCAAATAAATCTGCATGACTTCACATAACCTTTGCCCTCACATGAATTTGCATGACCTTGTATGACCCCAGGTCTGGATGATGGAGAACAGGATCAGTCTGACCCAGTGACAGTTCAAGGCGCTTACCTGTCTTACCTACACCTGAGACACCTGCGAATCAGGGACATGCAGAGAACTGTGAGTCATAACACTTGCCAGCTTGAGTGACTAAAATTTGAAAGCCCTTTTCACTTTCTGCCACAACAGTGAAACATCACAAATAAAACAAAAAACTCCATTCTGAAAATATTAGTGCCATTTATGTGTAAGAGCTGGGACTGCATCATCAGGATTTATATGAATGAAGTTGTCTGTGTTAGTAAGCAGTTCATTGAAGTGAATAAGTGACAGATCTGTATGTATCAGATTAGGTTCACAAATGTAAGCACCAAATCCTTAATCTAACAAGTGAACAAATCCAAAAAAAAATTTTTGAAAATGTGACCTTTACCTTTTATATCCCAGAGTTAGCTTTGTCACCTACCAAAATACAAACAAAATTTACAGTGTAAACAACAGTTCCCATATGAAATACGTGAACGTTAAATCTGGATGTGGACACAACATCTCAAGGTGAATTACTGTAACCATAGCCAAAGCCACATCTTTTTCGGGTTATATAATGCAGTCATATGACCAGTAATGACTGATAAATGACTAAGTCACTGCTGCAGTGGAAATGACTAAAACTCATATCATATTTTAAAGTATTTGAAAAAAACGTGAGAAAATGTTACAAATTTTTTTTATAGCCTTTTCCAAAGAGCAAAGATCATGTGTGCAGTCTATTCAGATGATATAGTTGTTTTCATATTTTATTTGGTCTCACTTCTTAACGTCGTCATTTATGATGTCTACAATGATTTCAGATGATGCAGGCATATTTTTTAAATGTTATTCTTCCTCACTTCTTCATTCCCATACTCTTATGTAGTGTCTATCAGTCCTGAACTACTTCCGCTCCATTGAGAGGACTCTGACAATCAACGACATGGGCCTAGCAGGGGATGGAGACAGTCTCAAACATCAGAGGTAAGTTTGTGATGTGGATTATTTGTTATGGTGTACTCGAGATCTCCCTGTGATGATCAAGGGGTGTGTTGTAGAATTAGCGAGTAATATGTCTTGTTTTATCTCATCTGTTTGTCTCATCTAGTCTTGTCTTCTTCATCTTACTTGTCTTGTCTTGTATTGCCATACCTGGCTGATCTCATTAGAAAGCAATCCCAGAAAAGATGAGAGAAGATGAGATGTTATCTGTCTTGCCTCATTTTGTCCTCCCAAGTTTACACAAATTTATACCATCCACCCTACCATACTTTACCTTTTCCTATCCTATCCTATCCTATCCTATCCTATCCTATCCTATCCTATCCTATGCCAACCTAACCTATCCTATCGTATCCTATCTCACATTGTCCTATCTATTATTGCTTTTCTCGTGTCTTACTCACCTCCAGTACTTAATACCATCTGTATGTTTTTAACATCCATCCAGTTTCCAAGACCACAGAACTGGCACTGAGATAGATGGAGGACCAGGGGGCGGAGGAGGGCTGGGTTCCCATGGTTACTTGCACAACACACCTGCAGATTTCAAGTAAGGCTCACAATTACCTGCCTGTTCTTCTACAACATCCTCAGCACCTGGCTATATAGCTATCACTCAAAACTAGGTTTATGGCTTTTTACTTTCTTCAATTCAGCTTTGACTGTGACCTTAGATTTATCACACTAAATTTTAGAGATTTATCAGCATGGCCTCTGATGAGCGGCGAGACCAGCTTTTGAACAGCAGTATAGATTGCATCGATTACAGATAAATCATGACTGCGTTGGTTGGCTGACTTCATTCATGGCCATTGATATAAGCTGTGTTTGACTTCTTGACAAACTGTATGCTATTTTCTGTATGTTAGAGACATTTACCACGTCCTAGCAAAGGTATGCCATATTACAGCTTGTTGGATGGCACTTCAATTCCTTTTATGCTTTCACTCTGTCCCATGAATAGCCTCTTCTAACACCATGTATCAGAAATGACATCCACGTGTGAGTCCGCGTCAAATTTTGCTTCTTCATCATGTTCCCTTTTCTTTTGCCATTACTTGCCTGCTGGATAGAGTATTAATAGGAATTATGTATCAGTTAAGATGGATATTTGTCAAGGTGTCAGTTTTATATGACATATGTGTCTGTAAAAATGGATGTATTCCAAGATGCCAACTTCAGTGTGAAAAAGTTGTCTAGATGTCTGCTGAGTTCTTGATTTTCAGTGTGAAATAGATACCAGTGATGATATTTGTTTGTCAGAGAATTGGCAGCTCATCCTCTCTGAGTGCTATTGAAGAACATTCAATTTCCTGGATTGGTCATATTTTTGTCTTTCATGTTACATTTCATTGTTTGTAATCCTTTCAACCTCCGGGGGATTGATTATTTCATCTTCCATGTGCACAGCCATCACTGATATTTGCCTTTTTGTTATTTGTCATTTAATTTGACGAGGGCTAGTTATTTGGTTTAGCTATTGAGTCTGCAGTTCCTCTAAGAGCTCCACTGCTCATTTTTTACAAAGAGACTGGTAGACAAATAGAAGGCACAATTTTATTCCATAACCTTTTGCAGGAGGAGCGAGTCGGACTTTATCCAGTTCTCAGAAGTTGAAAATCATGATGACTTTTACACCATAGAGGAAGGACGGCTGCATGTGTTGGACCAGAAGGGCTATTACATCATCTATGACAAAGCTTTGGAGGATCTCAGGTAAAAAGTCAATGTTAGGTTTTCTCTCTTATCGTATGCTATATCAGAGAAGGTAAAAACAGAGAAACTCTTTAACCCTCCACAACTCAGTGTTACAAATGTAGATCAGCTCAATGAGACTTAATTTTAATGAAATTTTGAATAGTTTATTCAGAGAAATAACTACAAGTACAGAATTTTAATTATGAGAAGCATTCTGTCAATCTAATCGTCTCATTGTAAGATACAAAATATTTAGCATTGTTTTGACAATTTTGTTGCAAACATTCTGCATAAGTCTGAAATTTGGGAATTTTGATGTTTTTTTTTCCCCTTCAAAGTGAGCTAAAAATATATACTATGATGCCATCTTGAGTCAAACTGACCAAAAGAGATGCAGAAAAAATTTGCAAAGATCCCACATAAGACCTCTGGTTTATAATACTTTGATGTCAGTTTTTACTCTCTGGTGAAAAAGTACTCAGACTGAATTGAGTAGGTTGCTTGCCACACTGACGATATTTAACCATGTTCTTTTGAAGACTGACTTGTCCCATATGTAGTGATAGATTTACTAAAGCTGTTGAAGCAGAAATACAATACTTGAAACTTCAAGCAATAAGAGCATATATATGGTACGAAAACAAGACTTTAAATAGGAGATGGTCAGAACTTGCAAAAGAGCCTACTACATGTATATTGAAAAATGAGATTTTAGATATTGTCTTTACTTGGATATACTTCTAACATTTGAGAATAGACTGGGGTTTGTTTCTTTGGAACTTTGAATGACAAGAAATTAGATAAAACAGGATGTGGATTCAGACACTTGTCACTGTGTGCCCTTTCACATCTTATGTAGCCCTGAATATACCCTCTGCCTCCACTCTGGGACATGATCCTCTTCTTGTGTTGGAAGGCAGAAGAGTAATATGTTCTAAGACTTGAATAAGAATTACCTTGCCTTTTCCCTTCATTGCAAATACATCAATGACTACAATTGGTGTTTCCTCCCCCAGAACTCTGGAACATGACCTTCTCCTTGTGTCCAGCCATTACATTGAGAAAGATCGTGACCTGAGGTCAGGGGCCATGCAGAGAGGCTCTGGGTCAGCCCGACCTGCACAGGTAATAATGTAACCACAACAATCTTGATTTTGTCATCTACTTGATCAGTTCTTTGTTAAGTCTACTCCATTCATTGTCCCATTTACATCCAAAATAGATGCCCCGTTGTCACCCAAAATTAAACTGTCCTAACTATAACATTTGATGTCATTGGCTGACTTGTGCAACTGTTTATATCCATAAATTTTTCAGCAACTTGGGTGATCATGTCTTATACACAGTAAGAAACATAGAAATCTGATATGTAGAATATGTGTATCCATATGTCTGTTTCATTCATTACCACCACCATCCTAGTTCTGACTGTGATAAAGAACAGGTATGTTGAAATAGTTTTCTTTGATATATGACAGTACAATATCTACACTTTACAATTTTTCTTTTTAACCTAATGAAAAGCCAAAATTTAAAAATGTTGGTGTTTTCACATATTTTTGTCAATTTGTACCGTATTGACTCCTCAGTTTATTGTTTGATTAAAAATGTCATGTATTCAGTCAATTGTTGGTTGACAATCTGTCTCTTGTGCAGTGCTGGTCGAAATGCTTGGAGTGACCTATTTTGTTCTTTATTCTTTTCCTGTCCCAGCACCAGGCAGGTGACTTTGACATCCCTAGTTATGCACATCAAGATATTGACAGGTTTGGGGTCCTTTTGGACATCTGGACCAATGAAGCCTCGTTCCTGGAGTGCAAGAGAGAGGTAAGTTATGGTAGCATATCACTGCTGTTGCAAGGGAATGCATTTAATTGTTTGAGCCTTTTTAACAGCAGGAACAAAAAGAAAGATTCAATGATTGCCTCTGTGAAAATCTATGTGACATATTGCTCAATGATAATGTTGTTTTTACCCTTTCAAATGTGAGTAAATCTCTTGTTCAGGCTGAGATATGTCTTGGCAAATCTTCTCCAGTTTTTCACCCTCTCTCACACAAGAATATGACGCTTCAGTAATCAAGTCTGTGGAGAATTAGGAATGGCTCACTTGAATGAATAGATTTTTAAAAAAATACTTAGGAAAGAGTTAGAATTGTGTTTTTGAAAGACAAATCAGCCATCTCACTTTTCTCTGAAATTTCTGATGTTTCCTTACTTTCTCAACTGAATAATTTTTGTAACATATTGAGGAAGTTTTGTATCATTTCTGTATTTCAGCCAGAGTAATATCCACATGAAACTTTTGTAGACAGGGAATTTTCAAAGGTAGAAATTTTTTCCCCACATTTTCTCAAAATGTTTCTGGTGTCAGGAGGTAAGTGTCCTACATGGGAAACTGTACAATTCCAAAGTCAGAAATATTTAGCCCTGTTTTCTTGAAAGTTAAGTGATGTAAGATAGACCTCTTGGCCATGAAAGTGACCAATTAGACTTTTTCCTTATAATTTTTGTTTTCATGTCATTATTTTTATCCGTTCACCTCTCCAGTTGCTAGACTGTTACTACGAAGCCTATCAACATGTGGTAGACAGAGATGAGAGACGCAGGCTGGCCCAAGTCATCACCGACATCATACATCAGCGGCCGCGCTTCGACCTGGAGGCCGAGTACTTTGTGCGCATGTATCGTGCCGAGTGCTCCGTCTTGCGCCAACACACAGCCTTAGTCAAGTCCATTCTGGACAAACAGATTGAGAGCCAGAGAGAGTACGTCCAGCGTGTGACGAGAGAGGGGGACACAGAGATAGGTCTGCCACACAAGATTATACCTAAACAGCCAATTGCTGTCAACCTGAGCAGGTCAGTGAAATCAAATCAGTAAATTAAATTTCAACTTTGATTAATTCTTCCTCTTTTTTACAGTGTTTTGAATGTTTGCAGTGTTATACTTATAAACTCTGAAGAATGTTTTAAATTCTCCATAGAGTTTTTAAGAACATTTAAAGGCTTCTGTTTGAGACTTGATTCACCTGTAAATATAATCACTAAATCAATTAGGATGGGATTTACCTGTGCTTCTTTGCATGAAATGGAATTGATCATTTTAATGTTGACAAAAAGATGTAAAGTGTGTGCTAAGAAGGTTCTTTCTAAAAAAAAAAAGCAAAGATCAAAACTGTGATACTTGCATGCAGTTGAGGCCTGATTATTCAGTGAGCTTTTTCGAGATCGGTCACATGACCGAGGCAGCATCGCTCACATGTGGCTTTGTTTATATGATGTGACAAGTCTGAAAGCTCATCATTCATCAAGATTTGTCTGCCATGCACAAAGCAAGTAAACAAATCAGCGTGTGAGCGAAAATCCTCGATCACGTGATTTTTCTCGAAATACCTCATTTGTTTGATTTTGTATGTCTGCAATCCATTATGTTGTTTCATTTTTTTTTTTTTCCTAAACATTAAAGATTTCATCCAAATCTAGTCAGGAAAAATTTCTTATAATCTCTTATAAGTGAAGGGTGTCCTCTGAATTTCAGTCATATTATTAGTCTTATTATTAGTTCAAGTTTATAAACAACAGATCATAATTCATACTTAGATTTTGCAAACTTTAGAAGTTTTTATGCCTCATCTAGTTACTCTCTTTCATCCTGAAAATGTCACCTAAATTGTATAAGAGGAAGGTATCACTAATACTTCACGGTTTACCACTTGGAAACAAATTCCTGTACAGAATATGATGAATGAGCCTCTTGACATTTTAAGGTTAAACTAAAGAACTATGCCTCCTGTTCTCTTCCATATTTAAGACATATGCTCATGTCAGAGATTTTATGGCTTGTCCTTCATCTTTTTTTTTTACCTTTTCCTCATGGTAGGTTTTATGCCTAAATATTTCTATTTTTCTGGCTACTAATTTTTGCTCTACCTGGACAGGCCAGCCCTGAAGAATGTGTACATGCTGGAGTTCCACCCAACCCTCGCTATCGCCAGTCGTATACCTACAGCTCTCAAACATGCATACTGGGTAAGTCCATCACAGCCTGCGCATGAGTACCACTGTTCATTATGTGTTCTTTGCACATTTCAACCTTCTGTGGGTGGGTTGTCACTGGGTAAAGGACTCAGTACATATCATGAACTTGTTAGAGATCATGATCCGTGCAATAAAAACCAACCAACAAATAAAAAAAAAAAAAAAATGAACAAATGTGAAAATTTCACAAATCTGAATAAAATTCAGTGATAAGTGAAATTTCATGACCATCCAGACTTTCTTCACAGGCCTATTTCGAGAGCTTCAGCATTGCTATAAATAGAAAACTGAAGGTTACATTGACTATTTTTGGTCCATTTCTGTGCATAGTGAGACGCATGTTTACCGTGAAATTGTAACTTATGTTGTAAAAGTATGCAACGGTAAGGATCCCTGGCATTATTTATTAAACTTATTCATAGCAATTTTTCATTTTGTCTTTTTGTTGTTGTTGTGTTATCTCGCCCGTGCAAATAAATATTATATGAAAAAGTGTACTGGTTTTTTATATATATATATATGTTTGTCTTTACATTAACTGGTAGGAAATTTAAAAAGTTTTTAAGTAAATCTCTGTCTTTAAAACAAGGGACAGTTACATCTCCTAAGTTTATGGTGTAGATGGACTTAGACTTTGGTTCCTTTTGTAGGGAATGGGTAACACAAGACAGTCTTTGTAAAAAAATATTTCAAAAAACTGATTTTGCACCATATTCTGCATTAAAAATTTCCAAATCACAAATGTTACAGAGATATTTGTTTGTTCCTATTTCAGGAGTTGTATGAGATCCATAGGCCTGAATCCTTGCATGCCTCTCTGATGATGGAGAAGAAGCTGCTGCAGGTGGCGCTGAAGGAGTGGGAGAGCCTGCCCATGATGGGCATTAGTTATTCCACTCAGGTTCAGAAAGATGTGAGTAGGAAATTCCTTTACAGTAACACTGGTCTTCACCTGCAGCTGTCACAGTAGCATGTGCTTATCAAACAATAGATTTACTCATGAAGGGCACTGAGCAATTTGTCACATCAGCACTAATGCAGAATACAAACTGCTTCAAAATGTCATTGATGAAATAACGCATGGCCATACTATAAGTTGTCCACACCTCATAGAACAATATTTTACTTGCTATTTTAGTGTTATTTGATGTAAGCTCAAGAAACCACATTCAGTACCTGAGTATATATATATACCAATATCCCGGGAAATCCATCAACCCATGTCTTTGGCCTTGCCTCAACTTTAAGTTTGCCTCACTTTCTGGTTTGACCCTTTTATGGTGGGTAGGAAATGTATGGGTAAAATTCTTCACTGTGAGCCTGTTGAACCTAGACACTCTGCAAATAATGATAAAAGTAAGTAATGTTAATGGTTTAATGATGTAGGAAATGCCTGATATACTTCTGGCATCAGATTTTTTCTGAAATCTTATATGCCACCATTGCTGATGTTTTGCTGTCTCCAGCTGTTCTCGGATGTGTTTGCGGAAGATCCACTGTTTCAGTGTGAGCTAGCCCTGCACTCGGTCAAGCAGGAAGAAGAGCAGGCAGGAAGGAGAACTCACAAGGAAAAACAAATTGCAATGGTCAAAACTATTGGACGATTGATGAATGTAAGGGCCTTTTGGTTGCTTTTTTACTTGTCTATGATCTGTGGCATTCATGGATAATGAATGAATCTTTTTGCCGTATGTGAGATTGGAAGACTCATGCATCAGAATGCGCAGATGTTTTTTATTCTTTTTTTTTTTTTTTTTCTTGTTACTTCATAGAACAATGTTTTGCTTCTGTACATAACTGTACATCATTCATGTGAACCTGAGGAAAATTAGCATGAGAATGTTATGTAATCTGCCATATCAGAGAGAGACAGCTGTCAGTATCTGTAAGTTTATCATTAATAATTCCCTGCTAGGCAGCAGTTGATCTTCATAGCTTGTATTCACGCATAACTCCAGCCATCTGTAGTTAAAGATGTGTTGTGATGTGCCAGTGGTCTTATAGTTGGACCATTGGAATTGAAACCAGAAGTTGCGTTGAAATCTGCATGAATCCCACAGAGATCTAATATTATGTCTTTGTGAAAGACAATTTATACACATCTCCTGGTTTGACTCAAGCTAAAATGTGTATTCATTTGTAGAAAAAGTGTTCTTTGTAAATTCATAAGGACTTGAGTGCCTAACTAGAAGGAATGAAAAAACTTGTGAGCATCTGTATTGGGTCTTTTTGGATTGTGAGCCTAATTTTTCTCTTTACACATTTCTTTCTTTGTTGTTCTACATATCTTGCTATTGCTTGGAATCTTTCAATTGTAATATAACTGCTGAATATGACACAACAAATAATAAATGTTGTATCTTTTCTTATAAACTCTATTTCCAGATCATCACCTTGAGGCACAGACTGATAGATGCTTGCTGGGAGACAGAGATCTTGTCCAAGGTGAGTGAATTATTTATTTTTTTTTTTGTTCTTTCTGTGACTCTAATTTATTTCACTCTGTATCATGAGTGGGCTTTCTCCATTTTTTTTCTCCCACGTCTCTCTTTGGCTGCTGGCAAATAGTAACAAATAAGAATGCTTTATTTTTGTATTGCCTTCTCTTGATACCAACTCTAGTTCTACTATTATTATTTTATTGCGGTACTATCTCTTGTAAAAGTAACTCCCTTTGCACATGCCTATTGGGTTTTGCCATTCACCATGTTTTGTTGGCTGCTGGTGAACAGGTTATTTGTATGGATTTTTTAGCGATGGTTACCACAGGAAATTCTTTGGGCAGGATGAAGCTTTGGTCTGCCCAACCACCTTTGCCTTGGTCACTCTCTGCTCTTCAACACTGACCCCTTCGTATTAAAGAATCTCCTAAGTGCTGATAGCTAAGTTCATTTTTTCTTTCCAATCACACATATTTCAGATCTACAAGAAGCAAGCAGCAGAGATGGGTTACCCTGACTACCACATGAACATGCGCTTTGTCCAGTTTGAGTTTGCTAGTTACAAGGACAAAGCTGGCAAACCACCCCCAGTGTTTATCACAGCTGTACAGGAGGACGACTCGGCTGTGGACAAGTGAGGAAATCTCTTTGTTTTTATTCATCTTCATCAGATCCATAAGTTAACCCTATGCTTGTCAGGATAGCTAAAACTCAATAAATGCCCTATCTTTGATATAAATACCTCATTGTCTTCTCTCTTCAAAGCCAGCAATCTCCTGTTGGTCATCCAGACTGGATAACAAAAAATCTTACTGTGACCTGTCTTTGCTATCAAGTAGACACTGTTGTATTAGATTTCAAAGATCTATTTGCCCATGTACTTTTCACTTGTTAGGAACTCAGTAGCTGTAGAGATGACTGGTCAGCTGTCATATTCTCTTCTGATCCAGTCCAAGGGGCATGTCTTTAGAACACACCAGTTGTTCTGTGAAGAGACCATCCTTGTTATGACTAAGCAGCAGCTGTATCCTGATTTATTTTTGACAATTTTGAATCTGGTAGCAAAATCAAATTGGTCTTGAGTTAGTAACGTTTGATTAGAAAATATTTTCCTCCCACAAAAAATTCCTTTTTTTTGGGGGCAGATGATCAAAAGATAAATTCATTTATATTCTGTTTTCACTTGCCAGGTACACACCATCCTGTCTTTATTTGGCCATCCATGAACTTGACGAAGGTCATGTGGGGAGGTTCACCTTCCGCAGTCGAGATGGAGTCTTACAGGTAATTGTTATATAGTTATAGACCTGTTCCTCGACCTGTATTGTCAAGTCCATGTTTAGATTTAACCTTTTTTAGCCTTTATACTCTGAGACCTGTGGTTTTTAAAAATTTACAGTGTGATTGATACAGGGTGTCCTGAAATAATGTACACACTCTTTGAATTATTATAGCAGTTCAGTTTACAGATTTTGACTTGTAAATAAGATTGATACAAGAGAAAGAATACGCATTTAAAGAATTTGAGAGTAAAACTTATTTACAAGTCAAAATCAATAAACTGAATTTTTATAACAACTCAAAGAGTCTATACTTTATTTGGGGACAACCTGTATTTTTGCCTTCTGTTTTTTTTCAACCAAGATAGACTTTGTAGACATGTTACCACAATGGCTCTCTCCATCTGTGCAGATGATTGAAGTGGTCTTAATTCTATGGCGGTATCTGTGGGCATACATAGCAATGATGGAAATTATTTCAGTAACCTATTTTCTGAGAATTTTTCCAAAGCCAGATTTGCTGGAGTCATTTCATGGCATGTTTTAACTCCTTGTATTTCTTAATGTACCCAGCTTTTTCTCACTGCAGGCTCTTAACATTTAAAACAAATGTAGGTGTCAATGATACCAGTGAAATGAAATTAGTATTGGGGATGTATATGAAATTTGTTCATGAAAGGAAATAGGTCTTTGTTTCTTTAAATCCTTGTGGTGATGATGTATTGGCATGGTTCCAGGTGATGAAGACAGGTGGCATGGAAAGTTTCCAGGTGGTGCTCAAGTCCCAGATTGTCCACAAGAATGCCCTGATAGCCGGCGTCCAGCAGACCAGTGTTTGTAACCCAGTCAAAGTGCAAGAATGGAAGAGGTCAGTTTGAACTTTGTGTTCTTGTTTTTTTTTTTCTTGGCCTGGGTCAGCACATAAGGAACAGAAATGCAGAGGTCAAGTTTGAAAAACATTTTTGTAAAGTAAACTTTGTGGAATATTTCCAAGGCAAATTTTGTGCTGCCTACTCTTTCTTTGTTCCACAAAATCAACTAAAATTAAAATACTTAAAAAAAAAATAGATCCAAATCTAGATTCAGTTATACCAAAACAGAGGCGCTATGATCAAAAACTTCAGTTATCACAAATAAGAATGTGATTACTTAGAATTGTTTACATTTCTATTCCTTGTGTATCGATGAACACAACTCAGTTGCTCCGGAAAATGATTTTCCCCCTATGGTTTTGTCACAGTGGTCGTGCAAGTCCCACAGAGACCAAGAGTGAGAAGAGCTCGCTGACCCAAATGACCGGTATGTCCAGTGGGACGGCTGGAACAGTCCTGGGAGGAAAACTGGCACCGGAGAACAACAAGAACAGGAAGGCAGCGGAAGCTTTTTTCTCTATACAGCTGGAGAAGGTAAGCTGTTTCCCATTTATACTGATGGAATTCCTACAGCAATAATACATATATATTTCGTTCCTTTAGAATGTCAAATTTCTAACTCTGCCAAATCAGCTCTTGAGAAATTGAAATTTTGCATGTTCATAACTTCTGTTTTGAGTATAGTGCTTACCTCCATTCAACCAAGAAATGGAGATAACATCTTATTTTTCAGAGGAGATGATTTTGTGGCTAGAGAAATAATCATTCTAATTCTGAGAAAAAAACGTATAAAATTTGAAGTTAAAGTATTTCATTTACCACTGTTCAGTTGGAGAAGGTAAGGAATTTTACAGTTGTAATGATGGAGATCATATCAAAAACATCTAAATGTTAGACATACATGATGCTGTGTTGAATTCACAGTGTTTGAAATTTCAGCTTCTGTGATGGAGTGATAGCTAAATTGGTCACTTTCATACAATATAAATGATTTGAGATCTTTGAGATAAAGAAAGTAGAGCAGTACAGCACAATCTGCTTTGGAACTGTTAAAATAACATTAACATTTTTCATAATAAGAACAAGGAATCACTGATTTTTAAATTTTTTTTTGTTGCTTTTTTAGACTCCGAGCCGTGACTTGATGCTAAATGAGTTTGTGACCAAGAAACAGCAAATGGGAAGTATCTTGAGGAACTCGGATGAGCTGGAGAAGGTGAAGCGGAAGCTGATCTCTGAGTTTTGTGACAGGTTCCACATCCGCCTGTCACAGGCGTCCATGAGGGGGCAGATGTTGGCCTACTACAGCAGCATCCTCAACCTGCTGTCAGACTTCCCTAGTGTCAGGTAAGGCTAGCTGTAAGCCACGTGGCAGGCCACCACATAATGATGAGGATGACAACCATATCCTTGTAATTATTTCATCATAATTTGATTCTTTTCTCTGGATGAAGAACTACACAAGGATACTCAACATATATCTCCCAGAAAATATTAATTCATCTCAAACTGTTCTGAACAACTCACTATCTGTGTTGTTTTCTCAGTACTAAATAAGTTTGTATTTCATCTGTGTACAACAACTTCACTCCATGATGAAGGGGCAAATCGGTCAATAAATTATCTGATGGATTTGCCCTTTTGCCCTGCAGAGAAGTTATGGCTTTGCCTTTTTGCCATACAGGGATTGTTACCCATTCACCTTTTTGCCATACAGGGATTGTTACCCATTCACCTTTTTGTCATTCAGGGATGGATACCCATTCACCTTTTTGTCATTCAGGGATTGATACCCATTCACCTTTTTTTGTCATACAGGGATTGATACCCATTCACCTTTTTTTGTCATACAGGGATTGATACCCATTCACCTTCTTGTCATAAGGGATTGTTACCCATTCACCTTTATGTCGTAAGGGATTGTCACCCATTCATCTTTTTTTGTCGAAGGGATTGTTACCCATTCACCTTCTTGTTGTAAGGGATTGTTAGCGGCTCACCTTCTTATCGTAAAGGACTGTTGCTCATTCGTCTTTTTTTGTCACATAGGGATTGTTATTCATTCGCCTTTTTGTTATACAGGGGCCATTACCCATTCGCCTTTTTGTTGTACAAGAATTGTTTCCCTTTCGCCTTTTTGTCATACTGATGACAGTTTCTTTGTATGAAATGTATATAATGAATTTCAGTTGTTCAGGAACACCTATTGTGATTAGTAGAAAAAGTATCGTAAATTTTGTTCTGTGTCCACTTCTCTCTCAAAACACTGTCAGCTCTGAATGGCTGGTGTGTGTGTCAGTAACAGAAACTGTGACAACATTCTCCACTGTTCAGGTTGTGACGTTTTCCATTCTCAGAGAGACGTACTTTGTGCTTGGTGAGCCCAATGAGAAGAAGTCCAGTGAGGATGACCTCGAAGGCCTAACACCTGATCCAAGGTTGATAGGGGGGATAGGAATGATTAACTATAGTAAAATAAACTGCAGAAAACATGAAATCCATGTTTCGGAGTGAATATTGTGACAAATACAAGAGAGTATGAATGTATGTATTTTGTCTCATCAACTATATGGATAATTTTTTTTTTTTTTTATGGGCTAATGAAGTTTACCTTGTCTTTTATCTTATTGCTTATCTTATAAACTGTATGATCTATGAGTTTCAAACCTCTCTCACACCTCCGGGCTTCTGAATAGGATACAAATACAACTTTTAAAAAGCTCACGACAAAGTGAAGAGAAAAAGTATGTTAAATGAACGCACTCCTTACATGAAGTTTTCCTGGCGTTAGACCAAAAGCATCTTGTTCTTAATTAACTCTTGCTATTCTTGGCATGTTAGACTTCATAGTAATATCTCCATATGGTAAAAAAAAAAATCAGTTTTGAATAAAATGCTTATCATTAAACAGTGGTCTCTGCATTCTATTGCAATTCTCGTTTTGCTTCAGTAAAGGTAATTCCCGCTTAAACATGAACAGTTCTATTCTATTCATGTGATTATTACAAATGTATCATATCATTTCAGAGAAATGAAAAAGCGACCTCGACGACTGATGTCCAGCAATGGTCGACATGTCTTGAACATTTGGTTCATCCCACACCATACGGAAGTACTGGTCATGTACAAAACATTGGATGACGAGTCATGTGCTCGAGCCATGGTGTTCTCCCTTTCCATCATCGCTGCACTCCACGACATGCTGCAGTATCTGTGCGCTCACTCACGCCTCGGCAGCTCTCACGCCAGGATGGGCACACAGAAAATGGAATTTGTGTCCGCTGATTGGGGTGGAACGGAGGGAATAGGTATGGAAGAGAATTAGGTGACCAAACAAAAGAATTGCTTAGCTTAGTTTTATTTGGCCTTTCAGTGTCTAAGGCAGGGCTATCTCAGCCATTTTTGTACCATGTCGGGCTGCATTTCAGTTCCGAAGTTCAGAATCTCATCCATCAATACATGTCCCCAAGAAAACATGCCAAGTGTAAAAAGCTAGGCTCAAGGCCTTTTTTGTGTTGTAATTAATGTTTTTATATCAGTCCACCTTCCCCTACAAGAGAGCAGGGAGATATGAAAAAATAAGGTAAAGTAACGGATAGGTATAAATAATGATATAGTAATATCATCTATCATGTGGGAAGTGGAGGGAGAAGAATGGCTTTCCTCCCCACTGCAGCGTAGTTCTTGGCAAAAGAATTGGGCAAATGATGTTATGTTAGTGAACTGGACCTAGGGCATTATGCCAATGGAGGGACCAAAACAGGCTGTGCTAGTTGAAGGACAATGTTAAATAATGCACAGCTGGATGAAATGAGTCTTATGTAAAAAAAAGTTCATGCCCAGTTGGTGCCAGCGGAGTGAGAAATGAGTGTTAATTGACTGTGGTGGGAAAACTAAACTTAGCTATAACTTTTTTTTGTGTCAAGATATTCATGTTCAAAGATAACTCCTGTGACCCTTTGGCCTAAAAGATCCTATTTCTCAGTGCAGCTCTCTTTAACACCTAACCCATTTCACATGGAAACATGACAAATGGTAGAAGGGTTTAATATGGATAGAAGGGAATAGGACAATCTTGGAAGGTGGAAAGACAGATGGTAAACTGAGGGTACAAAGCTCCCTGTTTCAATAGATGAGTTAAGGGACAATGTGTCAATGGAATAGGCAAGAGACATCATGTACAGGGAATGGACAAAGGACTTTATGTAATGAAAGGACAAAGACCAATGTAAATGAAAAGGACAAAGAATAGTCTGCTGTGGCTGGAAGAAACAAAGTGAAATCTATTACGGAAAAAGGACACAGGACATTAAGAAATGGATGTGGAAAAGGATTGTGTGCAAATGGATAGAATAATGAAGGTAACACAGATAAAAGGAATAAGAACAAGAAGAATATGAGAAGAATATGATTGAACAAATCTGTCCACAGTCTGACAATGACAGAATGAGATCAGGGAAAAAAGAAAAAAAGCAACTAAACAGTGTTCTCATCATTATTTCTTTTCTCCTGGCCAGTTTTTGCCAGATGGTTGCTATTTCAACTTCAGTAATTTTTACAAATTGTTCAGTGATGTATTTGTAGTTCTAAGTATTTCACTCCTATACACATGAACTTGCATTTAAACACTTAGGATCATATAGATATAAGCTTTATTTTAAAAATTAGTTTTCGTCATTTTAAGAAACAGTGGACCTTTGAAGTCAAATATTCTACTCCCCTCACAGTCATTGCAAGGTAATCCCATTGTAATGTTGTCCTCAATAACTTTTCTGCAGGCTCTGAACTCCGAGAGATTCAGAAACAGATTCAGCATTTACCAGACCCCACCGACCCTCATGCTGTCCTAGAGTTACTCAACCTGAGACGAGATGTTATGTTTTTGGAGTACGACACAGCTGTAAGAAACTCCATGGCTGACACGTTCCTCTCCACTGGCAACATACAAGCCTACAAAGTAAATAAAACAGTAGATGAATATTTTCATTTGTTATTTTTAACATGCAACATTTTCAGGAAATATTCATGAACAAGACAAATGGAGAAGGGATAGATGTTTCAAGAAAATAAACAAACTAGTCAAGGGAAATCACTGCAACTTTGATACCTTTTACCAACAAGCTTGTATGTCAAAGCTTACAATAATTTGGGAAGACTTATGCACCCTCTTTATCATCGTTGCCATCCATTCATCTTGAGAGACAATGATGTAGCACTACGAATGAGGATGGCATCATTTAGAGTGACTGCGGAGCCCCACTCCAGAGTGGCAGTCTTGCGAACAGTTGTAACCAAACCCACTTTATAATCAATTGAAATGTTCCAAAAGAACTGGGCGTTTGTTGCATGTAAGAATTTATTATGAACGTCACAAAAATTCATCTCTGGCAGCAGTGGTAAGCTTATAAAGCTAAGGGAATGTTTTATAAGTCTGCTTTATTCTAATGTGAAGAGTGATATTTTGTGTACCTGTAACAGTAATGTATCTTCCATATATATCTTGTACCTCATCAACTATAAATTGAATTTCCTTTCAAGGATAAATAAAGTTTATCTTATCTTAAAGTCATCTTCTCTGATTATAAACTTGTGGCCTTCTCCTAATGGAAGCATTAGCTCTGTCTGTGCCATAGCCGACATGAGGTTGTGACCACAATAGCTAACAGCTGAGCAGAAAATGATATACTTGACTGTTATAGAAGTGAATTTCATGGTGAAGTTGACAACAAAAGTGTGTACTTTTACAAATAATTTCAAAGTAAACAAATGTTGGGTTTAACAATGACACAAGAAATCATCATCACAAAAGGAGATGATTATAACACAGGGACAAAAATTGATGTGTGAACGGGAGATGTCATGAAAATAATGAACAAAAGATAGAGAATTAAATGTCAGATATCTCTGAGTAATTTGGTCCTTGTTGGTTCACAGAGCATCATCAACAATGCCCACCACGCCCTGTCGTCCATCAGCAATGTCCAGCGGCCCAGCCTGATGTCCACTTACCTGACCATTCCAGAACCTCTGGAAGCCAGAGACCTTATGGCTAAACATCTCTTCCCCTGGCGGGCTTTTGTCAATGGGTAAAGCTCTTCTTCCTTGTCTTTATCTCAGGCAGTGTTTGTTCTTTACATCTGTTCAAGCCATCTGTACTTACACTTTCAGTGTAAATAGTTGATGTTTTACTGGCTATTGATCCATGTGTTCCTCGACCCATTCCTTTGAGCCATAAATTTAGCTTTCCACCATCCATCCATCCATCCATCCATCCATCCATCCATCCATCCATCCATCCATCCATCCATCCATCCATCCATCC
>JBCAUA010083751.1:0-10689 GCA_038406235.1 Peronia verruculata | reverse complement strand
AGTTTTTTGAGTGTTTTAATGACTCTCTCTCCCCCCCCCCCCCTCTCTCTCTCTCTCTCTCTCTCTCTCTCACTCACTTTGTCTTAACTTCAGGTCAAGAGGGACGATCGTGTGACTAAAACGGTTCATGGGTCAACAGCTAATAAAGCCTGAATTTTAGGTCAAAGTAGATGACATTTTGGAAATTTGCGGAGTAGCCCTTCGTACACCGGCCACTGCTTGGCTATTCATAGAAAGTATTCTATAACTGAAAAAAAAAAATGAAGTTTGACTTTGACTGGGTTTGGTTTTGTTTGATATTCAATAAATGAACATAATGAAGTTTGGTCTGGTGTGGTTTAGTTGTCCGCTGTTGCATCTGAATCGTGGTTACAAAAACAAGCCAGAATAGTCACAATATACTCTTTTACTGCTGCATCCACATCTGTTGAAACTTTGTGAGTCTAATGACCCCTTTTGTATGTGACAAAAAAATTTACTCACCACAAAGAAAGGTTTCACATATGACAGCAAACTCTGATTATTAAATGTCTGACAATATTCACCAGTTTTCAGACAAAAGTGACAGTGTGATGTTGATCTAGGGGCTTAGCATTTAAAGAGTTAACGCAGCCAATAGTTAGATCATCCTCTGATCCGCCCTAATACAAGCTACCAATCCCTATGTGCATTCAATATCTGGTTACTAAAATGAGAATTTTCTGAATAAAGAAGAAATTCGAGGCTTGAACTTTGGGTCATGATGGTAAACTCATAGTAATCAAAATTGTTCATTACTTAACAGTTAGCTCAACCAAAACAGATCAAATTACTGAGATGCACCGGGACGACAATGTTTGCTATTATTAGTTTTTATATCGGGCCAATGTTTGGTTACCCCAGATAGGGAATGTGGTAAACTGAACTCTGAGCCTTTGTTAAACGTGAGATCATATAACCAAAACAAATCTGTTTGTTTGTTAACGAACAATGCAGCCTGGGTTGAGGGTAAAGAAGAAGTAGATGAAATCCTGAAAACAGACTGGCTATTCTTGTATATCAGTCACAGTTTGACGCAAATATAATATTTCTTTCTTTCTCTCCCCCCCCCCCCTTTTTTCCTTAATATTTCTTCCCATTATTTGTTGTTGTTGTTGTTGTTGTTGTTGTTGTTGTTGTTGTTGTTGTTGTTGTTGTTGTTGTTGTTGTTGTTGTTGTTTTAAACGTGTCAGTAACTAAGGCCATGCAGTAGTCAAACTGCTCAGGTGATACAGTTAATAAGATGACAGAAGGCGTTGTATTCCTGGACACCTCTGACGTGACTCCACAGCAGCTGTGCGCTGGTTCCTGGCTCCAAGACGAGCGTCACTGACAAGTTAAGATAGGTTATAAACAGCTGAGCAAAGCCTAAACTGGTCATTTGCAAGAGGTGTCAATCAATATACATGGAAAAAGCAGGAGATGTATCGCCACAATTTCTTTTTTCTTTCATGCAAAAATCACTGAAGTGAGCAGTGTTGAGTACGTTTCAGGAGGTTACAGAACTCAGCAGAGATAGAAAGAGACGGCCAACTTTGATGGGCAGTACAGTAAGTTCCTTCCGTCCACAACGGTGTTTATTTGTTTGTTTGTTTGTTTGCTTGTGTTGGGGTTTAACGGCACATTAGCACGATCACGGCTATATTGTGCATGAAAGAGAGCGGGAAAGAAGACAGGAGCAAGGAGAGAAAGAAGAGATGCCACACCTGGCATGTCGAGGATAGCATTCCAAGGAAGACATTCAACCCATGGCGGGCTCTCAACGCCTGCAGGTGGCAGCAGGGAACCTACTTATACATCCCGGGCCCCTCCGAGGGAAAAAAGTTATAAAATGAAAACAAGCAACAACAAACAAAACTCTGGAAGAGCAGAAAGCTGGTGAAGGCAAAAAAAAAAAAAAAAAGGGGGTGGGGGGGATCTATTTTCCTCTTATTGCTCAAGTACAGCGTTTGGCATAAGTTTTTTTTTTTATTCATATCTCAAAGGTAAGAACCATTAAGGTGGTGTGACTAACATTAGTGTCCACTTAACCCAGCCCAGCCTAGCCTTGCAAATAATATGATTTAATTTACCCTGCCAGCTGTTAAAACTGAACTGCTCTCTTGAACGTCACAAGGGTTCACTCACAAACTAGGACAGACATTGCTATGGTTACCACGTTGTTTAAACAAAGATATCTTCCAATCTACCTTGGCAAAATACCGTTTTCACAACAGTATAGTTAACTCTTCGTCTATTCGAGTATAATTTACTACTATATATATAGACAAGGTATTGTATAACTTTATTCTTAAACTCTGCATTTTATTCGCAATGTGTCGCAATGAAATAAAATCAAAAAACATACAACTAAACAAATAGTTAAGTCCATAAATAAATAGATAAACAAAATAAAATAAATGAGGTAAAATACATATGTAATATAATAAAGAAATAATTCAATCAATCAAATAATCGAACTATCATTAACGTTGACTGTTTCTCGACGGGGAAGTTTGCAAAGAAAAGAACGGTTTTGTCGAAGGATGTTAATGCTGGTGTATTTGACAAGCCTTCTAGAAGAGATGGTACCTATAACTTGTCTCCAGTTACTGAGATCCTTACTGGGGCGTCCTTATAATTAATCATAACCCTTCACGAACTGGGATAGATTGTTATGGCTACTCCTTGTTGCATGACATTTTTAATGGCGTGTTTGATGCTTTCTAGAACAGACCGTGTCTTGTGCACCCAATTTCTGAAATTACTACAACAGCATCCCTATACTCGTTCGCAAAGAAGGAAAAATAAATTATCTCAGATTGTTGTTGTTGTCGTCGTCGCTGCTGTTCCTGCTGTTGTTCTTTTTTGCTGTTTCGTTATTGCTGTTTTTGTTGTTGCTGCTGTTGATCCTGTTGCTGTTGGTATTGCTGCTGCTGTTGTTGCTGTAGGTGATGGTGGTGGTGTGGTGGTGGTGATGGTGGTGGTGATGGTGATGGTGGTAGTGTTGTTGTTGTTGTTGTTGTTGTTGTTGTTGTTGTTGTTGTTGTTGTTGTTGTTGTTGTTGTTGTTGTTGTTGTTGAAATCCTTACTGGCGTGCAAGAATCACAGAAGTTCAAACATTGACAAGACCCGACATGATCATGCAAGCACTAGAGAAACCACAATTAGTACATGTACGACAATACTATCAGGCAGGATGACCCTTACTTTCTATGTACACGCTAGATTTCACTACGAAGTGTATCGTATTCCTGCACACTGTTTTAGACCTTTTCCCCCACGAACTGTAACACGTTACCGCAGCTGCCACGGTAAATATCCACATACATGGTCAAAACCTGCTACACTGTAGTATGCAACAGCCCCCATTGGTTTGAAACTCAAAACCGGGTCACGACCAACAAGCAGGTGGATGAGAGCGGAAACAACACGTAGGCGTGTCGTAGAGACATGAGAAATCAGTGTGTTGCGTATTGCAGTGGCCTGGTGCACACTAGACTACATTATGTGTTAAGACTGAAGTTTCCCTGAGGAGTTCGTTCATCCTCGGACTTCGACCGAAAGAGTCCTATTATAGATCTGTTCCGACCAAGCGAACGGCTGAAAATCCCCGTCTAATTTTAGTAAGCTAGGGGGTACACACACTGCAAACTGTTCACACTGACAGAGAAAAACTCATAATAATGCAAGGGATCGGTGACAACTAACTGTTCTCAGATCTCCTGGTGGAGCGGTAACAAACATCAGTGAGTGATCTTTTTCTAGCAAGGGGGTACAAACACTCGGCCCGGGATTTCCAGGTTTTTGCTTAGTGGAATATGAACTATTGGACAAACGTATCTTTCAGAAAACGCCACCCTTTTAAAAGGACAACTGAGCTTTTTTTTTTTTTTTTATCTCTTTGACACACAAACTATAGTGAAGAAAAGGCAGTTTTCATAAAAGAACACTCTCTCTTTTAGGGCCGAGAGTAACATACAGGTATGACGTCACAGTGCTGATCTTTTAGCCCACATCATTATTTGCACCTCTGAGAAAATCGAGAGAAAAAAATCTAGTGAAATGTCTAGAGTAGCCCTCTGCATACCAGCCACTGCTTAACTATTCATACAAAGTGTTCTATAGATGTCTATAAAATAGTGCAATTCCTTACATTAACTTTTATTATCAGGACAATGGACTGGCAATTCTGAATAATTTTTACAATGACAGATGCACCATGAACAGGGCCAATGACATAAGGGCTGAGTTCAATTTCAGGGTTAAGTCTGGCATAAGCCAAAAGATCAGCACCATGGCGATTCCACACGTGGATAGGAACAGCATCGACAGAATGAAATTTAGAACATACCGGGTGTCCATTGAGGTAAAACCTTTATACAGTACAAATTATACGATGTCAAGTCAAATGCTCAGTAAACGCAGATATCAAGTAGGGTTAAGGAAATAAGTTATCTGAGGACAACGCTATAATACTGTTTGAAAAACTGTTCCATGTCCTAGGGGGTTAAAGTGAAGTAACAGATTGTCTTAAAAAATGTAGCCCTAGAAGGTTAAAGTAAAAAAATAGTCCCTTAATTAAACAAAAAAAAAATACAGAGTTGTAATAAAGTAATAAAATGTCTTCAACAGGAAAAGGTAGCTCTAGAGGGTTAAATTAAAGTAATAGGTTGTCTCCAACAAGAAAATGTAGCCCCAGAGCGTTAAAATGAAGTATTGGATTCTCTTCAAAAAGCCTTCAGCACTTAAGGGTTAAACTAAAGTAACAGATTGTTTTTAACAAGAAAAAGTAGCTCTAGAGGGTTAAAGTAAAGTAATACGTTATCTCCAACAAGAAAATATAGCCCCTGAGGGTTAAAATAAAATAATAGATTCTCCTCAAAAAAAGACTTTAGTCCTTGAGGGTTAAAGTAAAGTAACAGACTGTCTTCAACAAGAACGGGTAGACCGTAAAGTAGAGTAACGGATTATCTTCAAGAAGAAAAAGTAGCAGTGTTTAAATCTGTTTGATGGGAAAAGCCGTTTCGTCAAAGGATGCGCTTTGTTATGTCATTACTGACTTCAGTGAGGTAAAAGTGAGGGAGGGAGAGATTGTAATATAGGAGTTGTGCTGACCTCACCCGGAGCAGCTGACTTATTGCAACCCACAGGTGTGAGCGAGGAATCATGAGTAAAGTAACCCGGGTTGGACGGACGGACGGCCGGCAGGATGGAAAGACTGATGGGTGGATGGAACAGGTGAATTGGTTATTTCCTAGATCTAAGGTAGAGACCTTTGCCTCACATCCGTTGTGGAATAGTAGTATGACACTGGCGTAATTTCAAAGTATGGATTGACACTGGTTCGAATGCTTGCTGTATGGCCTCTGTCTACCTCTCTTCTCTATCTTAATTCTCTCTATCTTTCACTTCTCTTAGCACTCTCTCACTCAATTTTTGTTCTCACTGGCGTGTTTCATTTTCTAACAATCATCCATCCATTCATCCCCCCGTTCATCCATCCATCCATCCATCCATCCATCCATCCATCCATCAATTTCCCTCACTTTTTGCCTTCCATCTTTCTGTCGGTCCGGCTTACGACATGTTCTCTTTACGCATCTCGACCTCATGCGGGTGATTATCTCGGAGCAAGAGAAGGTCATAATCTGTCTTGATTTGTGCCAAGTCATGTAATGCATCTAACAAGCGTGATGGTCTTAGGCGATGCGCTGAACTTGACCTTATACCATGACAAAAAAAAAATTACCTTATCTAGCTTATCAGCTTAAAGGTAAAAACCTGCTGAGTCAAAACGTTCGTTATCTATCAAGTGCGATTTCAACAATGTCAAATATTATGTCTTTGAATGTGGTGGCGAGCCTCTGGACTTTCAACCTCCCATCGCTTTAAGACTAACAAACTCCTTTCGTGCAGTATATTTTGTCCTTGAAAGCTTTGAGTTATGTCATTAACATTACAGATCTATACTACAAATCTACAACAAAACCCATAAAGGTTTATGGACTCGGGAAAACTGCTGAAAGGATGCATATGAAACACAACACAATTGCATGAAGATCTCTGTTAACTGTGTACATAAATCAGAAGAAAAAAAAATGCTTATTACTTTTGACGTTATTCTAAAAATGCGATAATAACTGAATAATAAACTAGACAGTCGTCGCTGTCGCCCGAATCTGATCGACAGCAGTGAAGATCACCCTGGTTGTCAAGTAGGAAATACAAAGTGGTGACGGTGAATTGATTTGTTGTGTTGGGGTTTAACGACACATCAGCATGAGTACAGCCGTACTCGAACACGGTAAGACACGTTTACAAGTCAAGTCAAAAGAGAGGAAAGAAAGCGGGGCAGAAGTCAGGAACAAAGAGAGAGAGACAGAGAGAGACAGAGAGAGAGAAAGAGAAAGAGATGTCTCCCCTGGAATGTCGAAGATGGCACCTCATGGGAAACATCCCACCGATGGCGGGGCTTACACCGCCTGCAGGTGGGAGCAGAGAACCTACTTATAAACTCCGGGCCCCCGCGGAGGAGCTTAGCTAAAAATAAAGAACACAATCTGTCACAAAGAACTAAAGACATGGCATAGAAAGTGTTCCCAAACGAAGCCTGCATTGACTGTTGCTTGAAAGGAACAGTGCGGAACACTGGATTTTTTTGTTTGTTTGTTTGTTTGTTTTTTCAATCCAAGAGGCTACCTAATAAAATAAATTATCAGACATAGTCTGCGTGTGTGTGGTATGTGATACGTATGTATGGATAATAATTATGTAGGTAAGGAGGTATAAGCGCATGCATATGAAAATTGCTAATGTATCTTTGTTCTGTGTACTTTCATAAGAATGTGTTTTTCTTGTTTCAATTGTTTATACCTTCGTCTTTGTGCGTCTTTCAACCTCCTTGGTGGAGTTTATCTCGAAAGTGTTTTCTGCATTTGTCAAACTAAATTTCTGTACTAACATTTTCCGTGCCTGTCTCTCCGGCAAACGCTGCAACTAAGTGAGATGTGGATTTCTATACAGGCAACGCAGCGTCGTTAACTCAAGTGTTCGAGTTTTATGTCAGTCTAAATCAATAAACTGACGTTTTACGGTGGATGACGTTTTACGGCGGGTTTTCGAGTCTTTATGATAAGATCTATGACGGCATGAATAAGTCAGTCTGTGAGGCTTTAGACCAGAGACCCGGCGACTGAAATAGAACTGAAGACATAGAGAGACTGTTGATAAATCAGAGGGAGAAGGGAGCGAAGGAGGGGCGGGGGCGGGGGGAAGAAGAAGAGAGAAGGAAGAGCTAAAAGAGAAAGAGAGAGAGAGCGTGCGAGCGAGCGAGAGAGAGAGAAACAGAGAGGGGGTGGGAGTGAGAGATAAATAGAAACCGTGCCCAGAAAGAGAGAAAGAGAGAGAGAGCGTGCGAGCGAGCGAGAGAGAGAGAAACAGAGAGGGGTGGGAGTGAGAGATAAATAGAAACCGTGCCCAGAAAGAGAGAAATAGAGACCGTGCTCAGAGAGAGACATAGAGGGCGCAAGAAAGCGAGATAGAAAAACAGAGAAAGATGGTGTCAGCGAACAAGAGAGAAATAGAGATGGGGAGCTGAAAGAGCGAGAGAGAGAGAGAGAGAGAGAGAAAGAAATAAAGAGAGAGAGAAAGTGCGAGCTAGCGAGAGAGAGAGAAAGAAAGAAAGAAAGAAAGAAAGAAAGAGAGAGAGAAAGTGCGAGCGAGCGAGAGAGAAAGAGGGGGCGGGGGAAGGCGTGAGAGACACAGCCAGAGAGAATGCGAGCGAGAGAGAAAGAGCGTGCGTGAGAGAGAGAGAGAGAGGTAGGGAAAGCTCCCAGCTGCCGATTTTATGGTGCCTTTCTTTTCCTGACAAGTTTATTGGGGTTGATTTATATACTGATTTGACCTTGCAATCTACAGAGCCTTTTTTTTTTTTTCCTTCCCACGCCAAAGGGCAATGAATGATATTTTTCTTCTCATTAACTTGACCCGAAAGCCAGCTCATCCATTTCAGCTTGACGGCAACACCTATCATTGTTAAGCGTCTAATAATTCTATAATGTACTATGCCATTCTTAGCCTTCGACGACGTTTATATTGATCAACATATCAAAAAACATAATGCCAGGGTAAACAACGAGCCATAATTATTATAGGCTAGGCTTATGACCTTGTTTATTGAACGTGGCGCGGCTGGCGTTCAAATTGGGGACAGTCTGTGGTCTGTTGAACAGGTAGGCAGCCATTTGTAACAGGTCAGGGCAGCGGGGTGAAAATGGAACAGATACTCCGGCCGTGAGGCGATCTAATCACCACCTTCTGCTTGCCACATTTTGCCAATATCTTCTCTGGATTCCACATACAGACAGACTGACAGACAGACCGCAGATACAGGCACAGACAGACAGCAAGACAAGGCTGGCAGGCGGACGGACAGACAGACAGCTGGATATACAGGTCGGCAGCTAAACAGGAAGAAAGAAAAAGAGGAAGGCAGACAGACATAAAGACAAACCGGCAAATGGACAGACAGTCAGACAGATAGATAGACAGAAAGCCAGAAAGACAGTCAGACAGATAGATAGGCAGACAGACAGACGGAGGAATGGACAGACAGCAAAGACAAGACTGGCAGGCGGACGAACAGACAGACAGCTGGATATACAGGTCGGAAGGTAAACAGAAAGAAAGAAAAAGAGGAAGGCAGACAGACAGAAAGATAGACAGGCAAATGGACAGACAGTCAGACAGATAGATAGACTGACAGACGGACGGACGGACGGACGGATGGACAGACAGCAAGACAAGACTGGCAGGGGGACGGACAGACTGACACCTGAATATACAGGTCGGCAGGCAGACAGATAGACAGAAAGAGAGCAAGGCAGACAGATAGACAGAATGATATACGGGCAAACTGACAGACAGACAGAAAGAATAAACAGAAAGACAGACGGATAAACAGCTGTTTTGGCAGGCTCGTTAACGAAGAGTAAAACAAGCCCTGATAGAAACCTAGACATTGCACAGTAGAGAAGGTCGCTTTAATTTTTAGTTCACCTTTATTTTCATAATCAACATCTCCTATCGTTCCACTCGATTATGAAAGTGGTTATTATCTGCCCTTCTAGATGAACGCGTCATTATTATCATAAAAAAGACGAATCAAAAACAGATCGCAAGCTCAGTTCTTTGTTGTCCTATCTCCATTTTGGGCGATTTGGAGATATAAATGCCATGTGAAAAAGGGATAATAAATCTACCATATACTGTAGTCATTTCACCGATCACTAGCCCAAACAGGTATATTTTGAAAATCATTTTGTCCTATCTCCTATGTACAAATACAGTTGCTAAACATCAATTTTCTCAAAATGTGAGAAATGGAGATAGGGCAACAAAGAAGTGAGCTCACGAGATAGTCCTTGTTATAGTTACTAATCAAGAGCACAATATGAGCGCCTACACAAAGGAAGCAATTGGCCTACACAGCTTCAAATGAATTATGGTTGGCGCCTTGAACTGGGATATCTTTGGAAACTCGCCAGAAAAGAGTCCAACATTTCAAGAACAAGGAGAAAATTGAGTTTGAAATGATCACAGATGTTGATTTCACAGATGTTGACTCCCCTGTATTGTTAACATTATCGCTATATATAAAAGTCTTGAAGAAAGTTCTTGAAATAAAAGACGTAAACTGCCTACCGGTGGCTTACCCAATGTACAAAGAACCTAAATACATAACAAACGAATAATGAAGAATAATAAACAAATAAGCAAACAAACCAGCAAACAAACAAACAGACAAACAAACAAATAAGATAAACAATACGCAAACAGATATTAGGATCAAATACTAAGATTTTTTATGAATTATTTTGACAAACATTTAGACCCTACACTTGCTTCTGCATTAGCTCCCATCCCCAATAATAATAATAACAACAATATAAAAATCATCATTACTGTCATAACAACATCACAGCAAATAATGATAGCAATGGTAACAATAATCATAACCATAATCGGCAATAATAATCAATATTGCGCCGTTCAAAGCACAAGTAATAGTTTAGGTACCCATGCCTCTACATCCATATCACGGACTCACTGAGACACCGCACTATTAATAGCTGTGCCCGCGTTGTACACAAAACAAAACGAAACAGACAAAAAAAGATCCTTATTGATCACAATAACTCAGATTTATTGAGTAACGCGGCGTGGCCTGAACCGTAACGGCGATAGATTTATTACATTTTACATACGCCAGCTCTGTCATAAGAAACGGGTCTTTCATTTTTGTGGAATATTTATACACACGCAGATCGAAAGGTTTCGGCTGATACTGAACAATGGAATGACTGACTCTCCAGCGGGTTGAGTCATACGTTTTCCAGGGAATGCCGTTAAGACAGTTATTTATAATTTTCAATGGGTTTTTTTTTTTTACCAGCGCTATGGCTGCACTTTACCACATAATATAAGGCTTGTCGAAGAAACAGGGTGAAGAAGGGGAAAAACTCACTTTACTTTTTCTTGTCATTTGAAAGCACCGATCACAAAATTCTTTGCAAAATGATTACAATAATAAAGAAATCAGTTGTTTCATACAGTTGGTTGTTGTTGTTGTTGTTGTTGTTGTTGTTGTTGTTGTTGTTGTTGTTGTTGTTGTTGTTGTTGTTGTTGTTG
>JBCAUA010083740.1:0-10691 GCA_038406235.1 Peronia verruculata | reverse complement strand
CTATCTATCTATCTATCTTTCTATCTATCTATCTATCTATCTATCTATCTATCTATCTATCTATCTATCTATCTGTCATTTACTAATACATAATTATGATTTCTCAGCTCCAGCTGGATTCTCTCACACCTTGCCAGTGGCAGTGAGAGGCTGGCGTACCTGGGGTGAGTAGTCATCTACTGGCAGTGTGAGCTGTCATAAGCAACTGATCGCCCGGCGCATGTTTCCCCCTCTGAGCTAGATGGAGGTTGGGGGAGGGGGGGGGGTGAAGTAAGGGTAAGGGGGCTGATGGTGTAAATGTGTATGGACCAACGGCCCCTCCCCTCTATCCCAGCAGATCGCAATCCTCCCCCTCCCCCTCTCTCTCCCGGCCCCTCCCTCCTCCAATTCACTCACCCTCCCCACTACCACCACTACTACTGCACACGCATCGGTGCTCGCGTACAATAGATCCCCATTCGGGCTGCTTTTAAATATTTAGAAGGAAAATAACCGATGAGAACGCCCGGCTTCCCTCGATAAATCATCCGACAATCGGGTAGCTATTGTTTCTTATAATGCCCCGTGTCATATTTTGGCCGGCCTGGTGCGTGGTGCGTTATTGACGCGAATTCGATGTTTGTGCGATTTTTGTATTCCTCTCGATCGGCTCTCTTTCCTTCCTGTTTTCCTTCCTTTCTTCCTTCTTTTTCTCCTTTCCCTCCTTTTCATTATCTGCTTATCCATTTATTCGATAATTCTTTCTTTCTTTTTTTTCTCCTCGTCTACATACCCAATTATTGTTTCATCCTTCTTCCTTCCTTCCTTCCTAGCCTCCCTTCCTTCCTTCCTTCCTTCTTTCTTTCCTTCCTTCGCAATATGAGTGTATTAATTCTTTAACTTTTCCAACTCTTTCTTAGCTATTTATTCAATGCTTTCTTTCTTCCCTCCTTCATTTCTTCCTTCCTTCCATCCCTCCTTCCTTCCTTCATTCCACCCTTCCATCCTTCATTCTATCCGCCCTCTCTTCCTTCGTTCCTTTTTCCTGCTTTCCTTGAGCGTCTTATTTTACAGCCTTTCTCTATTTCATCCTGTCGACATCTCTAATCACTAGAGTTTTGTCTATCTTCCTCATTTCCCTTCGTCCATTCCCGCTAATCATTCATTCCTCATCTTTTCTCTCCAGACCTTCTGTCTTTCCTTCCTATCGTCATATTCTGTTCCGTCTTTCTTTCCTTCAGTCTTTACTTTCTTCCGTCATTTCTCTCTTTCTACATTTTCTCTTTTTCTTTTTTTCCTTCTTTCCTATCTTCCTTTCGTGTTCCTTTCTTTATGGCTGTCCCTTTTTACCTCTTCGCTTTCTTTCTTTCTTTCTTTCTTTCTTTCTTTCTTTCTTTCTTTCTTTCTTTCTTCTTTCTTCTTTCTTTCTATCTCTTTCTTTCCTTATCTATCCATTATACCCTCCTCGATCTGTACTTTTTGCTCCTTTTAGTTGCTACCAGGGCCGAGTCACGAGTTTGTTTGTTTGTTTGTTTGTTTGTTTTCTATGACAGCTTTTCCTTTTACAAACTTTGATCAGCCGTATCACATTATAATTATGTCTTTTAATTAACTAATATACAATTCACCTGCGTAAACATATTCCCCAGTGCTCAGCCGCAATACAACCCTCGTGGTGCTGTTGCGCCGTTAAATCCTAACTCAACTCAAACTAAACCAAATCAAATTTCAATCATTCTATTCCTAGTTGTGTAATGTTATCTTGCTAACTGCCAGTTCTCTTCAACCTTTCATATTCTTTCCCTTTGCTCCAACATCTCTACGCCTCCCCTCACCCTTTCCCCTATTTCGGTTCTTCCTGACATCATTCCTTTATCGGTTGTCGCTCTCTCTTTCCTTCTTTGTTTTCTTTCTTTCTTTCTTTCTTTCTTTCTTTTCTCTCTTTCTTTCTTCTTTCTTTCCTTCTTTTTTTTCTTTATTTTCGTTATTTCTTTCTTTCTTTTTCTTTCTTCCTTTCTTCTTCCTTTCTTTCTTCCGTGAAAATTGCTATCTCGGTAAAAAAAACAAAAAAACATAACGGGCAATTTGGGTGTTGGTTTAGACATTCTAATGGTCTTGATGCTGAAGATTTGCACTGTTAGGTTCAAATGGCTTGTTGTAGAACTGGCATAGAATATCCAGGTCATATTTATTTATTTATTTACATCTTATGTTTTCTCTCCATGCTAGGAGTTGACACACTAACAAAATCATTACGGTAAACAGAGCGAGGTCATGTTCGTTGAATAGACTTAATGGGTCTCTGTTGGGGTCTAGGTGTCTTGACATATCAAATGGGAGATTGTTGGGCTTAGTCCTATTACTTCCCTTTACAAGACTAAAGAGGGATTGAACAAGCAGTGTAGAGAGGGAAAAAAATCACATTTGTGTCCTTTCCTTGAAACATACGCCATGAAAAATTCCTGAAAATTTTTGACGTAAAGAGAATGTTTCCTTCTTATTGTTATAATTTTATCAATTTTTTTTGGCGACCAGTCTTTCGAATGACAAGACGTATAAGGATATTTTCCTCTTTCCACTGCTTGCTGAACACATCTTTTGTCTTGCAAAGGGAAGTAATAGTCTGGTCAAAATGATCTCCCCTTACATAAGTCCCTCTTTTGTAAGGGGAAGATAATCTTCAAAACGATCTCCCATTATTAACCATGGTACACTGATAATTTGACGATTAAATAATTGAATTAGAGAGAATTCGGGGCTTTGAGACATACAATGCAATGCAATGGGAGATCGTTTCGCAGATTATCTGCCCTTTCCAAAGAGGCATTTGTGTAAGGGGAGATCATTTTGACCATGCTTTTACTTCCCTTTGCCAGACAAAAGAGGTGTTTAGCAAGCAGTATAAAGAGGAAAAAATCCTTATACTGCTTGCCATTCGAAAGACTGATCGCCAAAAAATTTGATAAAATTATAACAATAAGAAGAAAACATTTCTTTACATCATTTTTTTTTTTTTTTTTAATTTTTCACTTTGTATATTTCAAGCAAAGGGCGCAAAAGTATTTTTTTTTTTCCCCTCTTTTGCACTATTAGTTCAATCCCTCTTTTGTCAAGTAAAGTGAAGTAATAGGACTGAGCACAAAGATCTGCTATCAGCATTAGGCCTATATACTACACTTGAATAAACAAAGCGCAAGAAGACAAACGTGGGGAGGGAAAAAAAGAAGAAAAAAATAACAGAAACAGAAACTGATTCTCGGTTAAAAGTAATGAGTTAACTTAGAGAAATTATTAACTATACTAGACAGACCATTTGACAATTAAATGTAGAAATGAACTGGGTAGAGAGAATTGAGGAGGACACCGGGTGTAAGATGTTGTATGTAGAGAGAATGAGAACTGGTGCCATACATAGCGTAAATTTTTGTGGTATCTATGAAGGTAACGATAAGAATGACAGTAGTAGAAGGGAAGTCTTAGTGCATTACTGGGGGATAGACAGGCAAATCGTCGGGCGGACTGATGGATTAACTGTTCAATCGATAGGTCGATAGATTTTTGGATGGATGGATGGATGGATGGATGGATGGATGGATGGATGGATGAATAGATGAATGGGAAATAGGGAGAAAGGAAGGGAGGGAGGGAATGGAGGGAGGAAGGGAATGAAGGAAGGGATAGAGGGATGAAGAGGGATAGAGAGAACGAGAGGGATGGAAAGAAGAATGGGGGGATGGAACACGTGATGGATAAATAGAGGAAGGGATAGGTGGACAGATTGGTTAAAAAGTGAAGTTCTGATTTTAAAATATTTGTAAAAGAAACAAGAATGCAGTCTTTAGAAGCCGCTTCACTGGATCTCTCACACCTCTTCCTTATTTGTAATTTTTTTTTTAATGTCTTAGAAATTTTTGCTGTAGCTGACAGAGTGTAAATAGTTGGCAGAATTTGGTGGCGAATATTTCAGAAAGTCATAAAAAAAAAAAAATCACTGGAGGACTTCCACAGTTTGCAGAAACCAATAAATCTGCAGTTTGCAAGTCTTCATTTTGCTAATTTTCAGTCGTGAACTTCGAAACCGATCTGTCTTATTGAATAAAGTTTAATAACGGTTTGCTTTTTGTCTTTTTAGACGCGAACAACCCGAAACATGGATGGACCCAGCAATAAATAAATAAATAGATAACAAACAAACAAATAAACAAAAAACTCATTCAAACAGATAAATAAATATATAGACCAACAGACAAGACTACAGAACTACTTGCGTTCTGTTTAATAAAACTTACTCAATAAATCTACCAGTCGATACAGTTGACACATTTTGATTAGCCGTCATTGAACGGAATGTACTTTTTTTTTAAAGCCTTCTAATCCTTAGAAAGTAGGATTATCTCGGCTTTTTTGCCAATCTTTGCTGAGAAATGTTTAAAGGTGGCAGTTTCGAATTTAGAAATTTTGCCCGGACAGCGTGATTCAGACTGCTCTTCCATCGATTTGAACTGCCAGGGGTTCTTTAACGTGCGTAGCTTAAACACGGGACCTTCGAAATATTCGCCCTTATCCGAGAAGGCTAGATGTCGGGCTTCACTACCCACAGGAAGCCAGGGAACCGTTGAGTCACTGAAAAAATGGGGGTTTTTGATCTTCGTGTCCTGTCCTTCCCAGATGCAGAACCCACGAGTCGATCCCGGCCTGTTTTCTCCATGAGCAGACGCCATACCATAGAGCCACTGCGTCCCCCCCTCGCCGGCTTGATCACGCCATGATGGAATCCCTGAAGGTGTAAGCAGATTAGAGATGGACCACGAAGCTGGAGTGACTGAACAATATTATGAATACAGGAAGTTACTAATAGTCCTAAAAAGATCAAGGGTACTTTGTGTCAAAGATCTGGCGAAATGGGAATCTTATTATGGGGTCGCGGAATTTACCGTGGAAAAGGCTCGGAACTAACAACGATAGATTTGGATAATTCCCTGTTACTGTTACAGAGCACACTTAGACAGAAGAGTTGTCTCTGACATAGACAGGAAACATTTACATGCATAACAGGAAACATTTACATGTATAATTATCTAGGTTTATAAAATTAATGTGCACTCTTGTATCGGTCTTACTGGTATATCTTTGTTGTTCACCCCACTTGTAATTTACTGTTCTTATCTACATAGCCAGATGAACGAATATATGCAAGTGGTAACGCGAATATGGCCAATGTCATAAGAAAACTGTTCAACCCCCCCCCTTCCCCGCCCCCTTCCCCCTTTCCATCACCTCCCCCTTTTTCTCAACCCTTTCCTCTCCTTCTCATGCCGCCCTCAGAATAAAACAAAACTGAACAAATAAAAAAATATCGCATGATTTATTTAAACAGATCAAGAGAACAATGTAAGAGTAAGCAGCTGTCATCTCACTGCTATAAATGTCTGGTGACCTCATGACTTAACGCTTCCTCAACCATTCATATTTGGAACACAAAACACAACCCCTCAAAAAAAGAACATATCTGATGCACCTGCAGCTTGAAGTACGTGTACTCACTTTGCAAGCCTTTCAATCGGCTCTCCAGGAAATGCGCGGATGTCAATACATCAGACAGGATAACGTTTCAGAGACAGAATAGGGAGCTACACAAATGCCGACGGCACACAATGGCAGTGTTTTGGTGGCCCAGCTTTGATCTACCATCCCAGAAAATGTGGCGCTTTATCAAGGCAGGATCGCGCAATTGAAAACAATGCACGCTCATTCATTATCTTATATCTTTTAGATCATAGTGTTCAGGTCACAAACTGTTGGCATGCGCCCATCACTCACAACCTAGCATGACGCTGTCGATGTTTCTCCTGATATCACAGGGATGTAAATAAATGTTCATTCATTAAAATAATAATAATAAAAAGAACAAAGTTAAAGATGGTTACATCGCATCACACTTGCAGTTTACGCACGTCATAAGGCCTAAAATATAACCAGCACTGTTTTCTATAAACTGTACAAGAATGTTTGCTTTTCTTTTGCAAATAAGCACTAGACACTTCTGTGTTACAAAAGAAAAAAATATTTAAAACAAAATAAAAAGGAGATTTTTCCCATTAAAAAAATAACAATAAAAAAATCCACTATTCCAAATCATAAGGAATGAGGCAAACTCATACTTCAGCACTATGTATTTGAAAACATCGCCATCAAAAACAAAATCAGCAACAAAATATCAAAAACAACAACAGCAACGGTAGAGCAACTAGTAAACAACGACATCAATAAAACTATTAATTTTGTTTGCTTTTTTCAGAGTTCAACAGATGTGAATTGATGCAAACATGAAAACGTGAACAATAAATTGGAATCGTTTATTTTCAAAACTATAAAGGAAGAAATAGAAAATGAGGGAATTAGATATTCTTTCATCTACTAAAGCCCATAGGGAACATTTCGGAAAAACAAAATATTTAAAAAGAAGGAACATTTGGGAGACAAAATGCATTATGGTATTTAGTGAATATTTCAAGCTGGAAAGGGGAGAGGGGGTAGGGGATAGGGAATAGCGGGATGTTACGTTGGAACGCCGTCAATGTAATGTGTGTTTGTGTGTATGTGTCTGTGTGGATGATTCTGAACTTTTGTGGGTATGTAGGCCGGCTAATGACAGGAGGCCCACACACAGAGACAAAAGAATAACAACAACGACGACAAAATCGCATCATTCAAGTAAAAAGTGTCACATCAAAAGAGTCAACTTCCGCACATTGTGCCACCATTGTTTCAGAGATCCAACACGCCTACAGCTGTATTGTTGCACATTGCATGATTGGACACATTTCAGGGCCACGTTGTGACAGGCGGGGCAATGGTACATGCGCCAGACCTGGATCTGCTCACCACTAGAAGTGAAAGGTTTAGCGTGGGCGTTGAGTGACAAAAACACTTGAGTTGACGTACGGCCAGTGACACAGTGACAGTCACCAGCATACCTGACAGCTGAAGATCCTTGAACGAAAAGTGCTCATAGTCTATTTTTTTTTAGGAAAGCTATCTCGAAGGCTCTGCTTTGTTTTGTTTAGTTTTGTTTGCAGAGATCAGTATGATATTCTCGTTACTCCATTTTACATTTTACGAAGTCTGGGTGTTTACACTTCAAATTTTGACTGCTTAACTTTCAAAGATTTTTTCCCCTGTATTTCTATTACTGTTGTCAGTTTGCTTTCTTCTTTCTCATTGGGACTTTTTCTCGACCTCGGCTCAAAATTTGTGAAATGTGACCTAGATAGTCTACTTTTCATTCAGAGAAAGATTTTTTACATATAATGAGACGCGACACGATGAAATCAGGCGCACGTCTAACTGAGGCCACCGGAGAAATAACGAAATAACGTATTTTCACCAGTGAATGAATTTTTAACACATTTTTTTTCTTCACAGACCCCTCTACATCAATCTAAAAATACATTTCAGAGACACATTTGCAAACATAGATTTATTAAAAACCTCAAAATTGGCCTAACAAGGATTACTAAGGATTTACAAAAATGATTTGCCAGTGTTTCACTAAATTTAGCTACAGCAAAAGGTAAAGCCCATTGTCTTTAATTGCCAATATCTCAACTTCTACTTCAGATAGAGCAAAAATGTTTGCACTCACAGAAAGATAAATTAATAATCTTTATAGTGATACAAATAATCCCATATGTTCCAAATTTGACGAACGCCTGATTTCATCGTGTCGCGTCTCATATAGATCTACCTGTCTACAGTCGTTGATTCGGGGAGCTAATGACAGAGGCATGGAATAATAATTTCTGGATAAGGCTCAAGAAGGTATAAATCATACTCCGGTATAGGGAGTCCGACAAAATACTTTTTTTCACTGTCGACTCCTGTTTCAGTGCAAATGCAATTTAGTTTTGTCATCTCTTGTTGAATGAGAACATAATAGATCTATATATATATATATATATATATATAATGAGAAGGAGATGTTGGAATGAGCAAATTTTTAATACCAGGACAAAATTATCATATTTAACTAGAAGGGAAAAATCAAACTGTGAATGAAAAAAAGAAAAGAAAAGAAAAGACATTTTGCCAAGCTACCTCACATAGCAAATTCTGGCTGGGAAAGTCTATTCTATCGGTCTAGCATCAATCAGAAAATCAATGGAGTAAGTCAACGAAATGATAAGGAGGACTGACTACAAAAACGACCAGCATGTCATGCTCATTGCTGGCTGTTCTATATCTGATATCTAGAGAGAGAGAATCTCTTCAGTAGAAAATCTAACTCTTCTGTTTCTGTAGTAATGTATCACAAAGAATGCACTATTGGGTAGGGTAACGTCACCAGATAGACAGACAGACAAACAGACAGACAGATAGACAGAGGGGCAGACAGTTAGAGAGAGACGAACAGACAAATGAGACAGGCAGACAGATAGCAGTATACTTTTAGTACCATTTCCAGTTGCTATTGCAGCTGTTCGATTCTACTTCTACATACTACTACTTTCTGCTGTTACGTATTAGTACTACTATATCTACTGCTGTTACTACTACTACAACTTATTAATGCTGACTGCTGTTGCTTATTAGTACTACTACTACTTCCACTGTTTCTAGCACTACTACTACTACTACCTCTACCACTACTACTACTACTACTACCTGTACTACTACTACTACTACTACTACTACTACTACTTATTACTACTTACTGCTGTTACTTATTGGTACTACTACTACTACTACCACTGTTACCACTACTACTACTACCTCTACTACTACGACTACTACTAACTTATTTCTACTCACTGCTGTTACTTATTAGTACTACTACTACTACCACTGTTACTACTACTACCACTACCTATAACTACTACTACTACTACTATAACAATGATCACCGCCACTATAACTTCTATTACTATTGCAACAGCTGTTCTTACACCCATTACTACTATCCAAACTACCTTTTCTGTATGTTCTTGAAACACAAATCAAAATAAAATCATGCACAAAACAACTATCTCTCTCCACATGTTGTTCTACCTGTCTCCCTCCCTCAAATTTCATCACAAGAGCGCAGTTACTAAAAAGAAAAGTAACACCCCTTATCAAGATGGAACATCTCTCTAAGCTGGGCGTATTCTTTGGTAGTTCGCCGCTACTCTGCAGCCCCAACCACTGCCCTTGGGAGAAACATCCAACCAGAGATAGATAGCATCACTGATGAAGTCCTGCACACAATGACAGAGGGCTGGATGCCGAAACACCGGGCCATTTACCAGGGCTAAGTCCTTCTTAAGCAGCCAATTTTCTTCGGGAAAGTTTGGAGGTGGTCGACTACCCCCTCTAGCTAGGCATAGACCGTCGCAGAATCCGATACAAATTGGTGGAGCTTTGATCCAGTTATACATGAAGGCGTTTTGTTTGTATGTATTGAGTACATACTGATGTATTAGAGATACATGCATAGGGGGGGGGGGGGTCATCAGTCAAGTAAGACACACAGGACAAATTAAAGAGACGGACAAACAGATAGACAGAATGGTAAACAGACAAATTAACAGACTAATGAGTTAAATGGTCAAGTTGACCAATTCTGCGTCCCCTCTCCCCGCCCTTCTCCGACTTCCTCAACCTCTCTGTGAATAAAATTATGCCAAAAATTCAAATACTTAGGAATTACCAACGTGTATAATAAAATAAACATAAATAAATAAGTGCAATAAATGAAATACAATGAATAGCCAAATAACTATAAAGATGGGTATATGAATAATTTGCTGAATATGAACTTAAGTAATTTATTAAAATATTGAATAAATGTATAATTTGATTAATACATAAATAAATAGTGAACATATAAATAAATAATTCGATCAACAAATAAACTTACAATAAAGAGACAGCTGCATTGACAGATCAAATACATAAATAATCATAATTGATAAATAGATAAATAAATGATATTAAATAAATACATAAATAAATGAATGTACTAATAAAGATGAAGGTTTTCCACTCGGGCTTTATTTGAAGGAAAGCTCAAAGACAATGGCCTGAAGTCAGAATCAACAGAAGTGTACATCTCATGCCACGTAAGTCAGTGATCAATCTTTGTACTACCGCGGTCGAAATCACCTGTCAGTGCTGTAGGGGTGAACGAGAGACCGTCACCTGCCAGGTAGATTTGGCGGCCTTGACAAGGCTTTTTCAAATAGTAGGCTGGTCACATCTTTATTAAATCAGCATGACCACAGGCAAGAGCTTCTGATCGTTATTGTACAACCATGGGGTTCATGCAGCTGCCTACAGTTTCTGCGGTGTCTTGTGCAATACCCTGTATAATATGTCGCTCACTCTGATTTCTGTAGTGCTTTGTGTGGCTTTGATAAACATGTTCGGTACTTTTGCCATGTCTGATGAGAAGCAGAACTAGTTGATTGCTGGCATGTTTTGTGGAATGGAGATGATTATGGGGAAGGCCGTGATAATGATGATGGCGATGGTGACGATGATGATCATGATGATGGGTCAATTTGACTCGAAAATTTAGCAGAATATTTAACATCTATATCCAGTCCTTTGTATTTCTTATTTTGCTTTTTTTTTTTCAGTTGTTTAATTAGATGCCACACAGATAGATAGATAGATAGATAGATAGATAGATAGATAGATAGATAGATAGATAGATAGATAGATAGATAGAT
>JBCAUA010083729.1:0-10691 GCA_038406235.1 Peronia verruculata | reverse complement strand
AAAAGATTGGGGACCACTGCTTTACATGACAGGCTTGCCAGATAGAGGCTTTCTGTTATATTAATACCATTAAATCAAGATAAATGCTCTAGTTTCTTTTAGCTCGGTGCCAAACCAACCGCAGATTGTTTAGTGTCTGTGTAAAAATTTGATATCTTTACGGCATTATCGAGAGAGTTTTAGTTTAACACGTCTTGCTCATCCAATTTCCATCCTATGAATATGTGGTTCGTTGAAAGCTCAGGTAAATTTCGCCTTTTGTGTGTGCGTGCGTGCGTGCGTGGGTGCGTGCGTGGGTGCGTGCGTGCGTGTGTGTGTTTGTGTGTGTGTGTGTGTGTGAGTGATTCCATGAGGAACAAGCTACCCGGGAATACAGGCGGCAAGTTGACTAGTAAGGTCTGTCCATTTCTGAAGCCATCATTGTCTGCTTTCTCTTTAATGTTACTCCTCCTTAATTAAAAATGTGCGTCTTCCACATCAAAGCGTATACACAGCATATTTATATATATGTACTGTATAATGAAAAAGTAGGAAAAACACAGAAGCGGAGCTGAGATGAAAGAGAGGGAGGCAGAGAGAGAGAGAGAGAGAGAAAGAGAGAATACAATCACACACAAAAAAAAAGATGGACAAACATAGGATGGATGGACAAGGGGGGGAAAGCGACATACGAGAGATAAGCCTGGGCATAGCTATTTAAAAAAAGGCAAAACTTTACTACGGGTTGATATTCCACCATCAGATAACAGTGAGATTTCTTGACCACAGAGAGAAATATCTGTAGAAGAATGAAAGGAAGAACAAAGCTATGGCATCCATGAAATCCTGCTCAAGGGGTAACAACAACAACAACAACAACAACAACAAATAAGACAAGACAATCAAGAGGTACTGAAAATTGCCAACCAAAAATCAGCAAAGACCGTCTGAGCAGAAAACAGAAAACACAGACAACAAAGAGGAAAAGAGGACAGATTTCCTATCCCATGTTCGTAACGTTGCCAATTTCACCTCATTCACCAGTCTCCTCTCCTCAATTCCTCCTTCCGGCCTACCAGCTTCCTCATCAAATGCCCTTTTCCAACCCATCGTTTTTGTTCGTTTGTTTGTTTGTTCGTTTTTTTTGCATCCTGAATTAAATGTCCTTCTTCTGTGCTATAGAGAAGCCGATCTCGCTCACACATGGTGAAAAACTGCTGACTTTGGATCAGTTTGACTGTTTGGTTTCTTTGTTTTTTGTTTTTTTTCTGTTTAATTTTCATCTACTTGGAATACCCCATAAATACATTTTTTTTTAATTGAATAAAATACTGACCAGATCTAAAACATCAACAATTAAAAAAAAAAATGCATTCGCTTCTACTACGTTAATTCTGAGCATATCACTCTTATTTCATTCCCTGATGTGGGCTTTTTGAGGGCTGGGTTAATAACATCTGGCAAAACTATTAGCTGTTCATCCACAGTTATTATCAATAAAATTTTGCTAAATGGAATTGCTACTTTTGCTTTGAGTTTTTCAAAAAATATACCACTAGTATTTTCTTCGACGAACTGCTCTCTATAAAGTAGACAGAATAAGGGTCATTCCGATTTGCTGAACGAAGCAGGAAGGTAGAAGGTTTTCTCTCGAGAAGCTGCCAGTGGAAAGAAAGGCGGAAAAGGCTAGGAAATCTCTGATCTTGCCGATGACCTCCGGAATTGGATTTCTCGACGCCAGCTTCCAACTTGGCAAAGCTTCCTTTATTTGTCCTGGACTGTGGGTAACACACAGCGCAGTGAACTGTCTTGAATCCATTCCCGTAAACAAAGGACGTCATTCTAAACAGCATCCAGCTATTCATCGGTTCATATATCCAGCTATCCTGTCACTATGCCCGCCTATGCATCAATCCATCAATCCGTCTATACCCCGCCCACCCATTCATACATTCGTCCGTCCATCCATCCATCCATCCATTCACTAACCATCTAGTCATCCATCTACCCATCTACTTATTTATCCACTTATCCATCCATCTATCCACTTATCTATCCAACCACCTATCTAATTAGTCACCCATTTATCCATCCATACATCCACCTATCCATCCGACCATACACACATACACACACACACGCACACACACACACACACACACACACACACACACACATACATACATACATACATACATACATATATACATACATACATACATACATACATACTTCATCTTTCCTTCCTTCCATCTATCCATCCAGATTACGATTTCCCAGGTTAGCAAGTCAAACAGGGAGTGTTTGCCCTGGGTAGGTTTGCCAGTTGTCATAATATTAGTCTATAGAAGGATTCTCAGATCAGAAACTCTATGATGGCAGGATCGGTGGGCGAGTGGGGTGAAGATGCACCTGACAGTAGATGGGAGATAGACTTAACTGGGTGAGTGATCAGCTCATAAATCGACATCAGAGGAGAATCGAGAGACAGTCAAAGGGTAGGGGGAAGGGGGAGGGGTGGTGTAAAGAAGTGAGCACATGGAGATGAATGTGTGTGCATGTGTGTGAGCGATAGAGAAAGAGAGAGAGAGAGAGAAAGGGGAGGGCAAGGAATGGATGAAATGTATTTATGCAAAAAGAAAGTATGTGCAATCGTTCATTTCCGTGTATATAGTTTCTAAGTAAGAGAGAGAACAAAACAGACAGAAAGAAAGAAAGAACGAAAGAAAGAAAGAAAGAAAAAATGAATGAAGGAAGGAAGGAAAGAAAGAAAGCAGGAAGGGAAAGAAGGAAATACAAAAAAAAAAGAAGAAAAAGTAAGAGAGAAAGAAAAAAGAAAATGGGGAAAGAAAGAACAGACAGACAAAAAGAAAAAAAAAGAGAGTACGGTAGCAAGAAAGAAAGACATAAAGAAAGGCAGAAAGAAAGACAGAAAGATAGATGAAAGAAAGACAGAAAGAATGAATGAATGAAAGAAAACAGAAAGAAAGAAAGAACGAATGAATGAAGGAAGGAAGGAAAGAAAGAAAGAAAGCGGGAAAAGAAAGAAGGAAATACATAAATAAAGAAGAAAAAGGAAGAAAGAAAAAAGAAAATGAAGAAAGAAAGAAAGAACAGACAGACAGAGAGAAAAAAAGAGAGTAAGGTAGCAAGAAAGAAAGACAGAAAGAAAGGAAGAAAGAAAAAAAGAAAGATAGAAGAAAGAAAGATAGAAAGAATGAATGAAAGAAAAAAAGAAAGAAAGACAGAAGGAAAGACAGAAAGAAAAAGAAAGAAAGAAAGAAAGAAAGAAAGAAAAAAAGAAAGAAACTAGCGGACGAACGGATGGAAAAACGGGAAACGGATAAGCCGGGTGTATATCTCTGGTCTATCTATCACTCCAGTAAGCTATCAGGATTGGACTCGATTGAAGTGCTTCTTAACCCTCCCCTCTGCTGGATCTAGCACTGGCTTCCTGACTTCTTTGGCTCGATCTGCGACTTGGCCAGGCACTCAAATAAACGGCATGAAAAGCGCGATGCTGGCTGCTGGTGCCATCAAACTGCAAGGGATATCAGCGGAGACCGTTAGAAAGGTAGCCTGATCCCAATCTTGATGTATGGACCACCTGCTGCCCTTTACAGCACATGTCTATATATACATGCATAGACATCCAAAGAATCGCAAGCTTCAAGGCGTGGCCCGCCTTAACCCGAAACCACTCTCCAGATGGCTGATAGGGTTGAGTTAGTCTTTAACCCTAGAAGTATCAGCGGAGGAATTTCTCATAAGGATGCACGTACTGTAGTTCACCTATGAGATATTTTCCAAACAGCATACGATTTAACCATTTTTTAAAAATTTATTTATTTTTCTTTAAATATCTGCGTTTTACACTACTATGAAGACCTAAATGGTCATGTTTTATAATAGGAAATACCCTGATTATTGACATTTTGGCACGGCAACAACTACCTCTGATATGTTTAGGGTTAAGGAGCCTTTCAAAGCATCAACAATATTATTTATCTTTACCACGTCCAAGAGGTGCAACATAATCATTGTAAAGAAGAACAAGAATATCACTTTTTCGCTTGTTTGGTGAGACATGAATGATGGAAAGTTCTGAAAAACTAGATGGTTGGTTTAAACTGAATATTGCTCCAAAGGAAACGTATTTTGAAGGCATCTTACTATCGGACGTACAATTACGATCGAGCAGCCTCGCGAGTTCATTCATTATTCAATTATTATCGCATTTTCAGAATAACGCTAAACATAGTAAGGTTTCTTCGGGTTTATGTACATAGAAAGCTCCACATGCAACAATGTTGTGTGCAAATTCATATGGATTCATGCAGTAGTTTTCGAGTCCATGAGCCTATCGTGGGGTTTGTTGAAGATTTATAGTAAAGATTCGCCACTATCATTATGATAAAAATGTCATCTTCTTTTCGTATTTTTTAAAAATCTGATTTATCTATTTACCCATTTCATCAAGTGTTTAAAAAAAATAAAGAAAAGTTTTTTTTTGTTTTTGTTTACTGTCTTTGCTATGCTTTCACCAACACCTTTCATCTCTGGCAGAAAGAAGCTGAAAACATTGGCTTACTCATATGCAGCACCACTACATGCTCGAAACACTGTATTTAATTCAATGACATACAAGAGCGCACGTCATCGAGATGCACATGATTATCAAACCGATCTGAAGTCTGAAAGAGAAGAGAAGAGAGAGGGAGACGAAAAGGAAGAGAAAAGGGAGAAAGGAAAGACCGAGGAAAACAAAAGAAAAAAGCTACAGAGAAAGAGTGAGAGCAAGGTAGACAGACAGACAGACAGACAGACACACAGACAGAAACATAGACACGCTGACAAACGAAAAGACAAATAAACATAGAAAATGGTAGACTAAGAAACAGAATGGCAAAAGAAAAAGGAGAAATAACTTACAAAAAACAACAGCGTTTTCTTGGATACAATGCTTGTAACGAAACATCCTCCTCGTTACATAAACTTCTCGAGCAGCACCTAAATACACCTGTATACGATGAATCTCCCAGGACAGGAAATCACCCAATAAGCACGCAGGCGAAAAATCAAGAACATCATTATCAACAACAACAACAACAACAACAACAAAAGCAGCAGCAACAACAAAAGGCGGACACTGAGGGCTCTGCGTTCAAGCACAAATGCCTGCATTCCACGTGCCCCACTTGTCTCCTGTAAAGATCAGCATGGCACATGCATGCGCTCACACGCCCACATTTATTGTTTTTGTCGGCATCAGGGACAACCATGCAATTCGCAGGTGCGTGGATTTGGTACCCATTATTACCACCCGTTGTGCTATACACAAGAAGGATAATAAATACACTTCTCTCTCTCTCTCTCTCTCTCTCTCACACACACACACACACCACACACACACACACACACACACACACACACACACACACACACACTCACTCACTCACTGAAGGGGTAACAAATATATGTCATTGTTCCATATCATCTAGTAAATTAACACGTTTCTAATAATAATAATAATAATAATAGCAATAATAATGATAATAGTAATAATAAAGACAGAGAAAAACAGAAGATAAACAACTTTAAAAAAAAAAGAAAGGTAATGAAAAGACAACAGCAAACAACAAAAAAGACAAAGACGACGAAGAAGAAATAGAAAGAGTAGAGGAAGAATCAGAAAATGAAAGAAAAAGACAAAGCAGCAGAAGAGGCGAGGAAAAACATTATAATGAAAGATGAATAACAAGAGTAACAACGACAGCGTCAACAGCAACAAGAAGAAGAAGAAGAAGAAAAGCAGCAACATGACCAAGAAAACGACAAAGACTATAGAGGGGTAAGAAGAACGCATGGACACAAGGTGAACAACTACAAAAAAACACGATAGGAACATCAACATCAATGATCAGAACAAGAGGGCCAAAAGTACCAATAAGAACAAGAAAGAAAACACTCAATATCTCTTGACTGTTCCGCTCGCTCGACCAGATACAATGAACAGCATGCATGTCAAGGGTTACTTTCTGGCATCTCACCTGTAGCTCGTCACACCACGTCAGATACATTCACTATTCAGTTCGGTTACTTTGTACGCGTTTCAACCTCCAGGGTTTGGGGCGGCGGCGGAGGGGGGTTGGGGGAAGGGGGGGGGGTTATCTCGGTAAATCAAATACCTGACGTATTCCCCTATCTAATCTGCCCGGTACGTCCCTCATCCACCCACTCACTCTCTACCCACCACCGTACGCGTGCACCGATTAACCCTCAGTAGGTGAGTACCTGTTGCTCTCGACTTAGCTATCTATCCAACCCACGGCAGAGGTTGTGCAACATCTTTAAGTGTTTACCATACCCAACGTATCCAGAACGCAATCCATTTCTGAAAGTGTGCATTTGCGATTAATGAGTGAATGGATCACCCACTATCTCGTTGAACTTGCTGCTTTTTCAAATAGGAATAAAACACATCAATTTCAATAGAACGAGTAACCTGTTAAAGCCTGTCTCGACCGTATGTCTGTATGTGAGTGCTTAATATCTTGTATATATTTTCAGCCTCAGTTTACCGTAGCACATACTAAGCAAAAATAGTAAGGGAGACTAAAACAACGCAGGGACACCGTCAGACCCTCGTGTGGGAAGACCTTTTAACACCTTTTTGATTTTTCAAGACAGGATTTATTACTATTATCAGTTGTTCTTTTTTTTTTCCTCCTTTTTTAAAACAAGATTTTTATTATTATTTTACACAGGATTTTTAAAAATTATTATTTTTATTATTATTACATGTATTATTATTATTTATTTTATTTATTTATTATTATTGTTTTTTTATATTTTTCTTTTATTATTATTATTATTTTTTAAATATTATTTTTTTAAATTTATCTATTTTTTTATTCAACATAGAACCATCCAGATAATCTCCATCAGGAGGTTGAAAGATGTATATAGAACATAACGTAACCATGGCCAGCATAATTATAGCATCTTGAAGGTGAGTTTCAGCTCATATCCCTTTCTACCACCCAACGCCTTGTAAGTGAGTAGCATTTGCTCTCTGCTATATTGTAGAGGTTGCAACAATAACCTTTAGTAGATATCTGCGCAGGAAAACCGACTGATCACGAGTACCTAGAACTGTGATCCACGTCTGAGAGTGTGTGCGTTTGCGTCATCAATCCACCATTCTTAGATGGTACACCTGGACGTGAACCATGACCCCCAGATTACTGTAACTTTCTTATGCATGCATGTTAACACATTTCCTGCTTGTAAAACACGACGTTACTGTTAGATCCCACTCTGGTCATGGTATGTTATTGCATTCCATAGCTAGAAAGCATTAGAGAGGTCAAGGGCCACTGACGGAATTATAAACAGGAATTATAAGACACCAGATTTCGAGATGAGTTAGGCTATTTAGATAACGGAATTGACTGGTGAAGTATGGATAATATTCATTGGAGAGCTAATTAACAAAGGTCCATGAGAAGGCAGATCACCATCAAAGATGGTCACAAAAATGTGGCACCTAGTCATATTAAGACAATATATATTACAAAATATAATACAAAAGTATTAAACAAGGTTATAACAGAGCGTATGTTTGTTTGTTTTTTTGTTTTTTTTTTTTGACGATTTGAACATTTCTTCCCACGAATTACTCAGAAACTCAGTATCTCGTTTCTTGCATATTTTCAGACTCTCAGCTCATACTTTTACCACCACGTAACAGCCTGCAATGAGATGGGGGCTGCGCCATACGATACCCAGAAAATATTAAACTTCTGATACACGGATTTGCATCGGTGAGTGAGCAGAAAAAAAAAAATCCATAATGTTCATAAACTTTCTATCTTGCCAAATATGAAAAATCCAAAACAAAAACAAACAAAAAAATTAATTCATTCGACTGGTTATGAAACCGTGTATGTCACATTTTGGCCATCTCAACGAGGCTTGACCAGTTTGAATACGTTGACTTTTTTTCCCTGCGTTGGGAACGCTTTGCTACTGTTCTGTACGCGTCGTGTGTGTGTTGTTTTTCTTAATTTTATAGCTTTGGTAATATTTTCCAGCTACGATATTAACAAGTAAACTCTCAAAATATTTCTCGCCAAGGAACAGGGCAAGCAAACAACAGCACCAGCAAAAACAACATCAACAACAAATCAAACATATTTCCCGAGAGTGAAATGAAGCAGTTGGTGGTTACAACGACAGACAAAATATATTGCCCCTTAAACATGGGTCAACACAAACAGCCAGTTACACGACAGGGATGCCAATCTGTCTGCATGAAAAAGTAGGAAAAGTTCCTGGCATATTCTTAAGTAACAAGTAAAACTGAAGTATGTCAATGGTAAATAACATCGGATTTTGGGCCAACAGAGAAATTACTGACAGTCAAAAAGTAGGAAATCCCATTAAAGTGGAAAATATTATGACATCCCTGATAAAAAAAAAAAAAGAAAATTGCTCGTAACAAATTTTCTATCAACAGAAACTAGATATGGAGAAAAAAAAAAAAAAACATGGAGGAGTTTATAGTGGTATCTGTGTCAAAAGATGAGAGTACCAAAGACCCACTCAAAAGTTCAAAACTTGCAAACATTTTCGAGTCGGAATCTTGGTCTTTAATTCACTGGTCCAGGTGTTAGCGTCAAAGAACATTTTTCGCACGTTTCTTCTCATCTGCGAGACACTATTCACCGAGCCACTCACAGGTCTTCGTGTTATTGGATATTGGACGGCACCAAACCAAAGAGTTTTGAATGGAGCTGCTTGGCACTATTCTTATATTAACCATAGTGTACGCCTATCACCTGTAAACGTGACCAAACGTTCTTTGTGTCTCAATTACCTGCAGGGCAGTGATGTTTGACAGCCCCAGATAAGTTTATCATCTGGTCTTTCTCATAGACTACGTCCGCCTCCGTCAGATTCACACACCAAACATCTTCAAACAATGGTGTCTGGTTGTTTGTTTCCCCTTAGAGTGTGCAAGATTAGACAAGAGTCTGCTGAAAGGTATGTGATTTGGTCAAACAAACAACGCTGTGCTATGATAGAACCATTCTGATAATTAAACCACCTTCTCTGATATAGAGCATGGCAATGCATGCCATATGATGTGCTTTGCTTTTCAAATGTAAGACTGATAATCCATTCACATCACCAAGGTCTTAAATGTTTATTCAGCCTATAACGCTTACCCCAGACAAAAGCTGCTATCAATTGTGAAGACAGGGGGAGTGCTGGATGATAATGTGAAACGCCCTTTGGTGTTCATCTTTGCCCCCAAGGCGTAATGTTAGACAAGGGCCTTTACAAGCACTCAGAGAACATTCTTTGATAACACAGCACCTTGATCGCTGTGGCCCACAACCTTGTCTTCGCCCGTAAGGCGTAATATTAGACAAAGGTTTATAACCTGTTATCCGCCTAGGTAAACAGTATAGTGAGTGCTTTGATAACATAACACTTTCACCGCTATCTTTTGATATAATATCTTCATTTGCTGGCTGCAGCATGAGACAATAATATAAGAATGGAGAAAAAGGTAAGCACACGGAGGAGAGAGAGAGAGAGAGTGCAAGAGAGAGAGAGAGAGAGAGAGAATGGATAAAGATACACACCGGACATGGAATGCTCGGAGAGCACAGTGTGACATAAAAGCTAACGCTGACATGAAAATCCACAGAGTGCCACAGTCGCCAATGCATGCTGTATTACTTATACTTGTACAACAGCTCTCTGAGACAAAGTCATGCATGTCCGATCATTTAACCCTTTAACTGCCATTATCATGTCCTTTACAATCCCAGTAAATTGTCTCAGACCACTACAACCATGACTTTCTGCTATTTCTTTCATGAAAACAAACTCCTGTTGTCAATATGGATACATGTATTAGGTTTTCAGTAAAGTTAATACAGACCATAATCTCACTGTAGTGGAAGCAACAGGACTGACATAAAATATTTGTCTTTGGCACTGAAAGGATTAATGTGTATGAGCTGTTTGTTGCTGTAAGATAACTTAACACTCTGAATGTAAGGCTACACATTACATGTAAATCGTTCTATAACAGATACTGTGTCTCAAAGCTAGGCAACGTAAATATGGCCACTGGTATGTGTGTTTTGCCTGTGCAAGGCGTAACATTAGACGAAGATCTGTCACCAGTTAGGCCCAGAGATCGTTGTATGATAACCTAGATTTATAAAAAATTAAATTAGTCTCCACAACCGCTGCAGCTCAAAACTGAAATTGAGCTGTTAGCAGACCATTCTGGCTTGCTTTGGGACTTGGCCCGTCAAGTCCGTGGTAGAGAAATAATGAGGTATAGCGAGGTCAATCTTATGACCGAGGGCTCATCGCTCTACATGGGCTTGTTATTATGATGCGGACATTATTGTCTAAATGCTTATCACTCATCAGCGCAAGAGCTGCCTGCTATGGGAAGATCCTGTGCACAAATCTCGGTAGACAGGATTTATTACTAGTAGGTTTTGTTTGTTTGTTTGTTTTTTCTTTGTTTTCTTTTCTTTTCTTTTCTTTTTTGTTAATTTTTTCCCCTTTTATTTTTTTCAAATGTGAAGACGAGTTTTCAAGACAGGATTCCCCCCCCCCTCCCCTCCCCTCAAAAGTGAAGACAGAAGTGATGGTGTAGTTATGGGCAGACCGTCGTC
>JBCAUA010083718.1:0-10691 GCA_038406235.1 Peronia verruculata | reverse complement strand
TCTATCTATCTATCTATCTATCTATCTATCTATCTATCTATCTATCTATCTATCTATCTATCTATCTATCTATAACTCTCTCTCTCTCATGAGCTCAGTCTGGTCAATCTGTTACACACAAACACAAACGCACACCCATGAGTAATAACGCGAACACAGCGAACACAGTTTCTTCCCATTCTACGACATCCGACGTCCCCTACTCAATACAGAAACGAAATTCAAGAAAAGTTCTTTCATTCAACGAGACTACAGTAACTAGCCAGGGCGGGCCTTGCCCTGGGATCTCCCGAGTCGAGTCCTTCAAAAACCCGAAAATCACCCAAGCATGAGATCTAAGTACGGAATGACAGAGTCCAAGAGCCCGGCCCGTCAAGCGTTGTTTCCACCCCCACCACACCCCCTCCCCCCGTCATTCCCTGCTGTTCTCCGACCTTTTCACCTCCCTATGCCTCCGCCCCACGCCCCCTCCACCCTTCCCTGTCCTGTTCATTCAAACAGGTTGTGTAGGGAAAGAGGTGTGTGTGCCCGGCTTTCTAGACGTCCAAACCCTGCCATCCTTCTTACCTGTCCTCTCCTCCAACACACACACACAAACACACACACACATGCACACACACATACATCTTTCCCTCTAGACAAGCGCTTAAGCGTTTTCTTTGCTTTTATTTAATTCTTTTTTTCTATCTTCTTCTTCCCATATTTTTTTTTTCTCCCCAGCAAGATTTTCTTCTCTGCACATGGAGGGCCCACGGGGAAGTAAGAAAAAGGAAGATGCCAGGATGAACGGGAGAAAAAGAAGGAGGGGGGGGAGAGATAAATATGCATGTACTCTGAAAGTCAGCGAGAGAATAAGATAAAAAAATAAAAATATATGAAAGAATGTGTTTGATTGGGAGAGTATGAGGGTAATGGAGAGAGAGAGAGAGAGAGAGAGAGAGAGAGAGAGAGGAGGGTAGGAGAAATATGGCCCAGACAACAAGAGGGAGGGAACTGAAGGAATGAGACCTAGGAAGAGAAACGGACAGAGGGAATGCCAAAGTGTATAAAAATGTATTTCAAAGCAAAGAATAAGGGACAGTGGGAACACACACCAACATACATACACACACACACACACACACACACACACAAACACACACCAAAGAACTCATGAGGGGAAGAGAGGATGTACAGAAGACTTCATTCAGAAGGGATGAAAGGAAAAAGAGGAGTGGAATTTCTTTCCTTCTTTCCATTTATAATGGAAAAAATAAAAAGGCGACCAGCCCCACGAGAAGCGGCCGGGCTTAATCACAGATAATCTTTCATATCCCCCCCTGCCCTAAAGCCTCTTTCACGTTGGTATTAACAGCAAACCTTTTTCTCTCTCTCCCCCCCCCCCCCCCCTTTGTGTTTTCCCTGTATAGGCTCTTCGGTCTATTTTTAAGGCGAGGATTTTGTGCATGGCATTGTTTCACACGGTTACATAATGAGCCATGCATGTACTTTTTTTGTATTACAATGCTTCAAGAACCCGAGTCCTTTCTGTGGGTCAGTTCGTGGTGAGGTGTAATGTGGAGAAAAAGAACAAACATAGCTTTTAACATACTGAGAGTAAATAAAAAGTACCGGTAAGACATTGAGAAAAGTAATAACGGCATGAAAGTACTCTCTCTCTCTCTCTCTCTCTCTCTCTCTCTCTTTCTCTCTTTCTCTCTTTCTATACTTATGTCTATGGCTCTGTTTCTCTATCTTTATCTCTCTCTCTCATTCTCTCCACCTATGTGTGACTGTGTCTGTTGTCTCTTTTTCTCACTCTCTCTCTCTCTCTCTCTCTCTCTCTCCATCATTCTCTATTTCCTTCTTTCTTTCTATTTCTTTCTCTTTTTTGCTTTCTTCTTTTTTTTTTTTTTTCTTCTTACTCCCTTCTTTCTTTATCTCTTTCCCTCGCTAAGTTTTCATCCCTCCTTCTTTAACCCCCCCTAATATTTCTTTCTTTAGGAATCTGCTTTATGCCTCTCTTTCTCTTGTAGTTTGAATGTTAAATACAGACCCCCTGGAGGCTAAGTACTTGTACAGAATGGAATTGGGGAGCCGCACAAATTGTTCTGACCGGAGTGAACAACTCGGAGCATTCTTCCACCTTTTCTGTTATAAAAGATGCCACAGGAAAAAGACTTTATGTTTTGAGTGAGTTGAGAGCGTGTATTTCTGGTCGGGTGCAAAAACATAAAGAAACAGGAAATTATAGGATTTTGAAGTTTTAATGGTGAACATGAATCACTTTTTGTTCGAATCTTTTGTTAAAACAGGGGAATTTAATAGTAATTATTTCAAAGAAAGAATGGGTGAAGAAAGACGCATAAAAAGAAGGGTTCATAAGTTTTAAACTTATTTGCACGAGTAACTTAAAAGAAAAAGAAAAAAAAAAGAGGGGGACATCTTTCTTTTGGGTATTATTGCGTTTATCCGGCGTTTTATTACAAAGAACGCTTGATTACGCATTGGAGAGTCAGATACAAACATTTAAGGGGTAAATCATACACTAAACCTAGGCCTGGGGGTTAAAATTTATTAATATTATTATTATTTTTTTTTTTTTTTTTGCTGAGTTGAAGAATAACGATAGATCTAGATGAATAAAAGGAAAGAAAAGTGAAAAAAAAAAAAAAAGATAGAATAAGGTGATGATGTGATGATTCACTCTGTGTAACAACAACAGATCAGGCGGTGGTTTCGCTGATTTAACAGCAACAAAGCCGCTCTCGGTACCGGGTATAAGATATTGATGCTTAGCAGTAAACGAGGGCTGTAGAGCCTTGACATTAAAAATACAAACATGGATCATAACTTCAGACATACTTACGTCCCAACAGGAGAGAAACTGTGTGGAAGACGATGAATGATAAATATGTGAAAGCAAAGAGAAGGGATGAAGGAGATGGAGGAGGTGAGTGGAAATAATAGAGGAATCACGTAAGGTGAGATACTGGCAGGCAAAAGAGTAAGCAAACGTACCGATATTTCGGAGGTATGCGAAAGAAAGAAAGAAAGAAAGAAAGAAAGAAAAAGAAAGAAAGAAAGAAAGAAAGAAAGAAAGAAAGAAAGAAAGAAAGAAAGAAAGAATGGGGGAAGAGGAAGATGACAAACACTTTGTTTATTTTATATCCCTGGTGTTTCTCCAGGAAGGATCGTTTGTTATAACGTGCACCATGAGTGTATACGGTAGATACAGACGTCAGTGACAGCGGCAGTATGACAGAGCCTGCTCAAATGGTTGACGCGACGACAGTAGATAGAATTGAGACAGAGAGATTGATAGCGAAGAATGACACAGTTCGAGTGACATCTGTAATTCATTGTTGCGAAATCAATTGTTTTCAGTCATTTAATCATTTGCTGGATAAATAAATAAGTAAACAAACAAATAAGAAAAAATACCAATATACAAACAAATGGTTAAATGGATAAACTGATTAATAAATAATAAAAACAACGCATTTTCAAAAACGAAAAAGAAAAAAAAAATTAACGATAATTTTTACTAGATCTAGATCTAGATCTAGTAAAACGAATTTTAGCCATAAAACTGGAAGAAAATCAAATGTCACCCGATGATATAGAAGGCATGTGGAACAAACTTACCTGGGTGGTAGTGGCTCGCTGTCCAGAGCCTTCTGTTTCCACGGCGCTAATATCCACTGTGAACGTATCACTGGCTAGTTGCTCTCTGTCCAGGGAAGTCGCAGTGGTGATAACTCCGGTACTCCTGTCGATAGTGAATAATCCACCACAACTCTTTCCGTTGGCCGCGACGTTGGTTAGATAATATTCCACAGGAAGAGTGGGTCTAGAGGCGTCGGCCCTGATTCTCATGATACTGGACCCCTGGTCCATATTCTCCCTGATACTTCCTGTGGTAGGATTATTGGGAGAGAATGTGGGGCCGTTGCCGCTGCTGGTGTACAACAAGAGCGTGATAGCGGTGGTGGCTGATTTGGGCCCCAGGATGTCGTTGATGCCTCCGTCTGTTGCGGTGATGGTTAGCGTGTAGCTATAAGGCGTCGCTGGTATAGCCTGGTCCAAGGAGATGCTGCCCGTGGATGGGTTGAGGTTGAAAGGACTCGGTTGTCGACCTGAGAAACTGTAGGTCACTCTACCATTGTCTCCGTGATCGCGATCAGTTGCCGAAAGAGTTGCAACAGTACTGCCTCGAGAGGACGGGTAAGGGACAAGGAAAACTGTGGGAGACTGGAAAACGGGTGCATTGTCGTTTACATCTTCTACAACGATCGTCAGGGTCTTCTCCGCCGTTTTGCGCATGGCTAAATTCCTGTCTTGGTCCGTAGCCTGGATAGTTACTGTAAAGGTGTCATCCTCTTCTCGATCCAAATCGCCATTCACGGTGATCTCTCCTGTTTCAGCATCTATAGCGAAGTGGTTGCCGCCTGGCGTTTCTTTGTAAATGCTGTATCTCACACGGCCTAGAACGTCCGAGTCGGCATCTACAGCACTGACAGCTGCAATTCGGGACCCTTGCGGCTTGTTCTCTTTAGCATAGACTTTGGATAGACCGTCCTGAAACACCGGAGCGTTGTCGTTGGCGTCGATGACTTTGACAGTGAAAATCATGGCCACAGACAGGGCTGGAAAGCCAGAGTCCGAAAGGGTGATGTTGAGGGCGTGCTCGCCGTTGTGCCGAGACTCGTAGTCTAAGTTGCCGGACAGAGAAAGTTTCCCCGAATAGACTTCCAACTTAAAAATGTCATCTTCATTGCCAGAGACAATGTCGAAGCGCAATTTCCCATTGTTGCCCACATCCAAATCACTACCAGTGAAGATTATCAGTGTCTCCCCGACTTTGGTGTTCTCGCTGACGGTGATGTAGGCTGGGGTGTTCGGCGCGAATCTGGGAGGGTTGTCGTTGTAATCTACAACGTAAATCTGCAGGGTGGTGGATGATTCTAGCTGGATATCAGTGCCGGTATCTGTTGCCTTGACAGTCAGCAAGTACTGGTCTCGCTGTTCTCGATCCAATCTGCTTTTGAGAGACAGCTGCCCGCTGGGGGGATCGATATCGAATTTCCCAGCTTCATTGCCACTGACAATAGAGTAAGTAACGGCAGCATTCTTGCCCTCGTCAGCATCCTCAGCCAGCAGCACAAAAACTACGTCATTGATTTCACTATTCTCACTGATGGCGATGGTATCTTGAGCTTTCGTAAAGACTGGTGGGCTGTCATTTTCGTCCAGAACATTCACTTTGACCGACACTTTACTCTGCAGCTTCTTCAGTCCATTGTCTGTCGCGTAAACGTCAAACACATAATATGGAACCTTGGTTGTCTCTACTATGTACTCGCGATCAAAAATTCGTTTGGAGAAAAGCGTGCCCATGATAGGATCGATGGAGAAATTGACATTGCTGTCTCCTAGAGAGTACAAAATCTCCGAGTTTCGTCCGATGTCATTATCGATAGCTTCAATGGTACCCACATAGGTGTTGGCTTTACTGTTCTCTTTGATGTTGAACTCGAAACTGGTCTGGGTGAATTCAGGCTTGTTGTCGTTCTCATCCTCAATATAGATGGTAATGTTGACGGCTGAACTCCTACGTTCCACACCTCCGTCACTGACCAGTACAGTCAGAGAATACATGTCCTTTTTCTCTCTATCCAGTTCATGGGCCACGTATAGGGCACCGTCGGGAAAGATGCCGAATCTCTTGTCCTCGTTGCCTCTGGTAATGCTGTAGCTCAATTCTCCGTTCTGTCCTCTATCGTTGTCCACAGCCGACATTTGCTTCACGACTTCATTAACGGATTGAGACTCGGACAGGAACAATTCATATCGGCTGTGGGCGAACATGGGCGTATGGTCATTGACGTCTTCGATTCGGACCTTCACTGACATAGCACTGGATTTCTGAGAGGAGCCCGCATCGGTAGCTGTGACCTGCAGGGTGGCTACACTCCCTGGCATGAGGATGGGTGGCTTGGCTAGATAGATCACACCAGTGGTAGTGTTGATAGCGAATACCTCGTTAGTCTCGTCCGCTGAGGAAAGGCTGTAACTGACATCTTGATTATTGCCAGCATCGGCATCGACCGCCTGCGCCAGAAAGATGTTGTGCCCGACAGGCCAGTTCTCCAAGACAGTGGCTTCTGTTGTGTGCGTGATGAAAACCGGAGCGTTATCATTCAAATCCTTGACTGTGACAATCACTTTCTGTGAGCTGATGTTTTCTTGATCGTTGGCTATGACCGTCAGGATATACTCAGAGCGCTCTTCTCGATCGACGGCCCGTTGGGTGGTGATGGTGCCTGACTGGTCTATTTTGAAGACCGCTTCCGGATCCCCGCCAGTGATAGCATACTCGACCAATTTTCCTGAAGCAGAAATGGCTTGTACTTCTCCTACCTTTCTACCAAGATCAGGAGACCGTTCACTGCTGTCCTCCGTGATTTCAAAATTGTATGACTGTTGTGTGAATTCCGGAGCCAGGCTTGCTTTGGTTATAACTATGATGTTGACAGTGGCGGCGCTATCGGATGGAATACCCCCACCATCTACGGCTTGGACCAACAAGGTGTAACTGTTCTCCACCAGCTTCTTCCTTTTAGAGATGACGCCTCTGTCGCTGTCGATTTCAAAACTGTTGTAGGGATCGTTCATGGAATAAGTGACCTTGCCGAATTCGCCTATATCTCTGTCCGTGGCAATCACTCGAATCACCTGAAGTCCGTCTGGATCATTATCGAACACGTTAACGAAGTATTCCCTGGGTGAGAATCTCGGCGGGTTGTCGTTTTTATCTTTGATGATAAGACTGATGGTGGCTGTCGATGACAGAGGATTGGGCCCTTTATCCCGAGCAATCACTTTCACCACGTACCTGTCCCTTTCTTCCCGATCGAATCTCTGTTGTGCTGTCACCTTCCCGGAACTGACATCGACACTGAAAGCGGTCGGGAACTGGATCTCTGTGTCCGGATGAATTGAGTATTCCACAGTCCCGTTGTTTCCGTTGTCCAGATCTGTAGCACTGAGGGTGACAATTTCCGTGCCGGGAGACGAGTTTTCGTCCAGTTCCTCCTTGTACAAAGTCTGAGAGAAGGTAGGGGTGTAGTCGTTCTCATCAAGTATATCGACCACAAGCCTGGCATAGTTGTACTTCGGATCCGAGCCTCCGTCGTGGGCAGAAATATTGAGGACAACCTGATGTGCTGCTTCATGATCAAGCCTGGCCACAGTAGTGACCAATCCTGTATCCGCATCGATGCTGAACCACTTCAGCATTTCATTTCCTGAGGCAATCTCGTAAGTCAGTTTCGAATTGACCCCCTCGTCCTTATCTGTGGCCCTCAAGCTGGCCACGTAAGAGTGAGGCTTAGTGAACTCACTCAGCTCAATCCTGTACTCACTGTATTCAAACTCTGGAGGGTGGTCGTTAGCATCGTTGACGGTGATCACAATAAAGGCCGTGGAGCTCCGAGGTGGATTGCCGTGATCCATGGCCTCAAATGTAAGATTGAACTTGCTTATCGTTTCTCTATCAAGCTGTTTGTTCACCTGGATTTCATTAACATTCACCCCATACCCAGATATGGATAAAAAATAGAAATACCTTTCCTCATTTCCTTTGATAATTCTCAGGGACGTTTCTCCATTTGCTCCACTGTCTTCATCCGTTACACTGACTGAAAATACTAGTGTCTGAAGGGCAGCGTTTTCGTCGACTGAGACAGCGGTTACCTCTGTATTATCTTTGGAAAATCTGATGACCGGATCATGGTCATTTTCATCCAGCACTTCGATATACACATATGCTCGACCTGTCAGAGCATTCAGCCCTTTGTCACTAGCCTCAACTTGAATAAAGCAAGTGTTGGCATTGCATTTTACCGTGGATCTGCCGCACCTCCTGGTACACAAGAGAGGACTGGTCACGGTTTCAATCACCCCTGTGTTTTCATCTATCCGGAACTGGTGAGTCTCGTCCTCTAGCCTGTATATAATCTCTCCGTTCAGTCCCAAATCATTGTCTGTGGCCTGCGCTTGGAAAACCGAGGTGCCCACGGGTGCACTCTCATTAACTCTGACAACGTAATCGCTGAAATCGAATGTCGGGGGATCATCATTGACATCCAAAATAGTGACATCCACCAACACGAAGCCATACTTGGGCGGCGTTCCATTGTCCCAGGCGGATATGTTAAGCTGATAATGATCCAATTTTTCCCGATCAAAGCTTTCATTGCCCTTTTTGTAGATGTATAAAATAAGGGGTAGACCGGAGAAATCGAGTCCAAACATGCCCGCTTCATTCCCTGAGACGATTTCATAACCAGCCACGGTGCCATTGGCTCCAGCATCAGGATCTGTGGCGGTGACGATATTCTTCCGGCCCTCGCGTACATCCTCCTGGAATGATATTGTCTCCGTGGCACCGTCCACGTGGAATACGGGCGCGTTGTCGTTGATATCCAGCACATTGATATCCACATTAAGTGTGAATGGCGAGTCCAAACGGTCAATCGGATTGCCCACAACGTATAACCGGATGGTTGGGTTAGACAAGGCCTCTCTGTCTATAACTTGCAAAGTTGTGATCCTGCCCCGCTCGCTGACTTCGAAGAGATTGGTGGGGTTTTGGAATGTGTAGATATAGTTTGGCCCGACGTCCACTGAGCCGACATAGGTGCCTGGGGGCGACTGCTCCAGCACACTCAGCTCTATCAGCCCAGGACCTTGACCTTGCACAAAGGTCACCATAAAAAGTAACAATATAACACACCATATATGATTCCGCTTTCTCGGGGCCGCACCCCTTCGATATGGCACCAGTGAGATCATTTTCTCTTATCTCACTGCCTTCAATAAGCTGGTGCTAACTGTGATTCTTTCCGACAGTCTCTGTTGCTCTGCGCTCTGGCCCTTCCCTCTACCGTGCATCTGGCCATTACGCCTTCCTAGGGTTAACTAGTGGTTGCAGGTTTACATCTGAAAGTGAAGAAAATAGGAATCACAACGGGTCATCAATGCTTCATAAACACACTTTATTACCAAAAACAAACAAAACAACGAAAAACAAAAAACAAAAACAAACAAACAAACAATTCATAAACAACACAATCTATCTGACTAACAAAACAACATGCGACTGAATTTATCCATACCAATACAAAATATTTCACCAGTGCACATGGCACGCTACGCGCGGCATACAACAGCACTGTCTTATGGTTTTCATACTAAACTACAGTTACAATACTTCAACTTGAAATCAGTGAATGATTATCCTCATTTAAAATCTGAAAAGGGATAGTATCTCTGTGTTGAACTATTGTGACAGTAATTACATTGCATGTGATCTGACATAAATAGTATCCAAGTTGAAAGACTTCAACTAGGGGTTCGCAGTGGCTCTATGGTATGGTGTCTGCTCAAAGAGAAAACTGGCCGGGATCGACTCGTGGGTCCTGCATCGGGGCATGATAGGACACGAAGATCGAAAACCAGCATTTTTTCAGTGACTAAACGGTCCCCTGGCTTCTTCTGGGTAGGGAAGCTCGACGTCTAGCCTTCTCGGATAAGGGAAAAAATATTTCGGAGGTCCCGTGCGTACGTTATGCTCGTTAAAGAACCCTTGGCAGTTCAAAATCGATGGAAAGTAGGCTGAGTGTCGCTGTCCGGGGAAAATTTCCAAATTCCTAATTTCTACCCATAAAATTTTTCAGCCAAAATTGGCAAATTCTAAAAGCCTAGATAATCCCACTTTCTAAGGATTGAGAGGCTTAAACAAAGACTTCAACTAAAGTAGACCATTATCTAGACCTCTACTGCAAATTTCATTTGAACATATTAAATATGTGCAGGAGACTACAACTTAACTTGACTATAAAATATCTTTAGCGATAATATCTCTACTTTATCAATAACATGTTGGGGCAAAACCAAAACAAAACAACAACAACAACAAAAACAAAACAAACAAAAAAAAAACATTGTTTATTGATGCAAGTATCAATGTATGATTCAGCAAGATTTGTTGTTGAATAATTCATAACATTTCCTTCGTGTATTTTTTTTTTTTTTCTTTTATCTGTTTGGGAACACCAGAGATCTTTTAAAAAGCAACATGTATTAAACAGGCCTGTAAGAAAAAAACAAACAAACAAAAAACAAAATGTATACTGTTGAAAAATAAGATACATAAAACATGTGCAAGATGTCCTCAAAATACGGTGTGGCTGTCACTATGACCATGTCTAATAGTAATATTATGATACACTTTACCATTAATCCCGTTAGAAAGTCTATACAGAGTGAATCCACTGTCATCAAAAACGTGGGGACAGTGTCCCTTTTATGCCATTAACCGTAAGTCTTGTTTGTAAGTCAATAAACAATGCATTTACTGTCAATCTAAAGTGAGACAGAGAACAGTACAATTTTTGGGACACCCTGTAGTATGTACAGCCTACTTATTCAAAATCCGATGTCCATACTCTTTATCATCACCAACATTCATGACTTTACTATTAAACTGTTACCACAGCCATCTTCTTATAACTTCAGGGAAGAGATGCTGACACAATCTGCTGCCCAATTTGGGACAAGTGAATAAAGAAAAAAAGGGGGGGGGGGGGGGGGGGGGGGGGGGGGGGGGGGGGGGGGGGGGGGGGGGGGGGGGGGGGGGGGGGGGG
>JBCAUA010083707.1:0-10692 GCA_038406235.1 Peronia verruculata | reverse complement strand
GAATTTGTTGGGAAAGGTCTGGAACAGGTCTGGAAAAGGTCTGGAATTTTTTTTCACTGATGTCCTGGGAACCCTGTACTAGGGCGCATGGCAGTAGTGCCAAATACAGAATTAGTGCTTCAACTTCTGCACAGACGAAAAGAGCCATAAAATTAGTAGGAGAACAAATAGTCGTTCCTTTCTTTGTAATCTCCCCCTCTCCCCCCCTCCCCCCTTTTTTTTTTGTTTGACCTGCACCCGTCCACGATTTACCTATCATTCAAGCGCACACTTTCATCGGCTACACTGTGTCTCATGAAAATTTAGTGCTTTCGATCGGGAATTTAAAGAATGTGAATTCTCGCTAGATTGATTAAGACGGACGGTTGGTAGAGGCTGGCGGGTTTGGTATTGATGGATGCTAGATGGGCAAGGGAATGAGGAGGGAGGGAGGGGGGGAGTGAGGAAAGGAGTGAGTTAGTGGGTGGATGGGTAGGATGATTAGTGTGTGTGTGTGTGTGTATCAGTGAATAAGTCAGTGAGTGATGGAGGAAGTGATGCGTGAATGAGCGAGTGAATAAGTGAGTGGGTGAGCGAGTTAATGAGTGGTGGGTGAGTTGAATGAGTGAGTGAGAGTGGGTGAGTTAGTGAGTGAATCAGTAGATGGGCGAGTGAGTTATTTAATGGGTATGTGAGGGATGAGAGAGTAAATGAGCGAGTTGGTTAGCGAGCGAATGATTGAGTTAGTGAATGAGTGAGTGTGTGGATGGATGAGTGATTGGGTATGAACGAATAAGTGATGAATGTGTGAATGAGAAATGTGAGTAAATGAGTAGTAGGTGAATGAGAGAGAGAGAGAGAGAGAGAAGCTACAGGGGGGAGTGATATCAGAAGGGCGGGGATAGGTGGAAGGTTGAGAATGGAAAGTATTGAATGAGAAAGAAAGAGTGAAAGATTTGGATGACTGGAAAAGAAAGATGATGGATTTACCTAAGGGAGGTGGGGGGTGTGAATGGGAGGAATTATTGAAATAATAGGACCAGCGGTAAGAAAAAAGAGAGAATGAAAGTATTGGTAAATGTTGGAGTCGGTGAATTTCCACAGCTAAGAACTGAGAGATTGAATGGATTAGCGAACGAGATTTTGAGTGAGGACGACAGAATCGAAGGAGAAATACTGAGAGAAGTTGGGGAAGGAAGAAGGGAGACATTTTTGCATAACATCTCAAGGGGGAATCGTGACAGGAAAATTGCTTCACTACTAAACTTCTAGCTCGGCAATCGATACTTGTGTCGGCACCAGTAGTCAGGGACGGCTTGAGAAATAATGTCTGGCTAGTATTTTTTTTACGCCAATCTCTTTTCTCATTCCCCCCTTTTTCCCCCTCTCCATTGTTTATTCCCTTCTCTCCACACCCCCCCCCCCCCCAAACGGTGAAAGTCCGCCATCAGTGGAATGTCTCCCATGGAATACCATCTTCGACGTTCCAGGGGTATCTCATCTCAACTCTCTCTGTCCATGCTCCTGTCTTCTGTCCCGCTTTCTTCAATCTCATCTTCTTGGTATGTTAACGTATCTTACCGTGTTTGGCACAATATAGCCGTGATTGTGCGGATGCGCCATGATACCCCAACACAAACAAACAATCCCATATAAACACACTCATGCTTGCACATACTGAAGAAATCTATTCAATCAGCAGCCAGCCAGCCAGCTTTTGAAGAGAGAAACAAGCGCATCGTTTCAAGTCTCACTGGCCAGTATGTAATGTAACTGAATCTTTGCCTGCCCCAGGCCAAATGCAAAGACCCTGGCCTCGTCTCGCGTGTCTCGGTTTCATGTCCACCCTATTTGGACATGGATCTGCCATCCAGATAGATGGACATTTAATTCGCCTCTCCCTAGAGCAGTCTGGGGGTGAACTTATATATACATGATTTTAAATATATATATATAATCCAGCCAGCTGACAAGCTAGCTGTTGTCGGTTCGTTATTCTGCATTCCGTCCTTCCGTCCATCCTGCCATCCACTCATGTATCCACCCGTCCGCCCATCCATCCATGCATGCATCCATCTGTCCGTCCATCCATCCATCCTTCAATCTACCCATCCATTCACCCGTCCGTTCGACCGAAGGCTGCTCCATATCCATCCATCTTGTTCATGTATCCGTCTGTTCACTTATCCAAGCATCCAGGGTCCAGTATTTTAATTTGTGCCGGCTTTCTCTCCCTAGATTTTAGCCACTCTTTTCAAATAAACTTTTATTTATCCGTGCAGAGGTAGATGGAAAGCCACTTTGGATGCCACAAACACACCCAGTTCATATTCCATTTTGCAGTATAGCGCGCGTGTGTGTGTGTGCGTGCGTGCGCGCGTGTTTGTGTGTGTGTTTGTGTGAGGGAGAGAGAGAGAGAGAGACTGTTTTCTGTATTTCATTTCTTCTTCGTGTCTTTTGTCTGTCTATTGTCTAAAGCGATCAATATCCCACATCTGTACGGGCGCTCGATATGAGCCAAAGATGGCCCCACCACTGCAAACAAACCCAAGGAAAGGATATTGAAATACAGAGTGTTTGTTGTGCCACGTTGGTAAGTTTTGTTAGCTTTTCGCCCTAGCAAAGGTTGAATTACTGGCCTGCTCAATACAGCACAGAATGGCAAATCTTCAAGTTTTATCCACCCTGCGAACTTTAATGCATCTTGCATTGGGTAAATGTTCGAAACTGCCGAATTTAGAGAATTTAGACGTCATTTTTATTAGTCTTGTTTGTCAAAGCAGAATTTAAGAGAGACTTATAATTTTTAATTTATTTCTGTGGGGTGGTACAACATGATTTTGCGCGTATTTTTTTTTGGGGGGGGGGGGGAGAGGGTGGCATCTATAGACTGCAGTCTTTCTGGGAGGAGTGGGGAAAGCATGTTTTAAAGCATGATGCATTAACAAAATACTAGTTTATTAGGATTTTTTGTTTGAGTTTGGTTTATGTGAAGCCTCCTCAGTTCGGATACCATTCAGTATCACTTTGCCGGCAAACATGAAATTCAGTGAACAAGATTCGTATTAAAAACTCGATACGAGTTAGGAATAAACGATGCAGTCGGTAGTCTAGTCCCTTCGGACATGACTGTGTTTGTATTAATTATCTACAAAGTTTTGTACTACTATACTATTATACATTAAACATCTCAGGAGATCACTTGATAGTCTTGCTTTGCTTGCAGTTGTTGATGCTGGCTTACAGATAAACATGCAGAGATTTATAAGCTAACAGTTGTAAAACTACACTGTATTCCATGCTCATCTAAACCCATTTTTGTGTGGGGTTGGAGGTGGGGGGGGGGGAGGAGGAGGTTGGGTGTGTGGGTGTTTAAGAACTGATATCGAGATAAAGAGAAAAATCTGAAATAAATGGGTATGTGCATTGGTTATCTGTGTTTGTAGTTTGTGTGCACGAGTTATCTGATCTGTCCACATCAGCGATTGCGCGTTATTTGTTAATTTGTTGTGAAAAGATTTCCAGAGGCCAATGCCGTCACGGGGGGGAGGGGACACAAACCCTGTACCGCCCGGCTTTACTGATTGCGATAGCGTTAAGTCACAGAGAGCTTCATTTAACTCTTTCACTACAAGCTGAAACATGATGGAGATTATGAATAAACGTTAGACCCCAAAATAATGTAGATCAAAATGCCGCGTCCAGTGTTACTGTCAATTTCTCTTCAACCATATACGCTGTGGACTCACAACTGCCGTGGACGGGTGTTGCCTTGGTTGGGGTGATCTTTTCTATGATCTTTTCTCAGGGATGTCAAATTTCCTACTTTAGTAGGATTTCCTGCTTTTTGGCTGTCAGTAATTTCTCTTTTGGCCTTAAATCCAGTATTATTTACCATTAACGTACTTCAGTTTTATGTGTTGCTAAAGAGTACGTCAGAAACTTTTCCTACTTTTTTCATGTAGACAGATTGACATCCCTGTTTTCTATATGACCTAAAGAGATCGTGATGAAAGTGAAGGAATTTGGGAACAGAGCCATTTCAATCTTCACTTTTTTTTTTACAGGTATAATGCACTATCAAACAGAAAAATGGTGTGGTACGAAAAGAAACTCGTCTTCTGAACAACGGGGCTAATGGAACGAAATAGCAATGATAATAACATTATCAGCAACAATAATAATAAGAATAATAGTAGCAATAATAATAGGAATAATAATAAGTAAACAAAAGAAGAGACAAGAACAAGCTAGAACGTTCCCAGAGGTAATGGGTATTTAATAATAATTGTACAATGAGCCTGTTTCAGTAAATATTATAAAGACCGGAAGTGATCCCCTTCCTTCCTCCTAGTCTCCCTTTTTTTTTTCTCCATGACTTTGTTGATTTAGCAAAGGAACGTAATTTTTCTTCCTTACAGAATGGTTCACTCGTCAGATTACTTGCCGCTGTAATTTGAATTCCAATGTCAAACAAAATATATATTAATGATTGAATATTGCCAGACGGTATAATACATGTAATAGAAGCTGTCCTTGTCAGTTCATAGATTAGATAGATTAGTCAGAAATACAGATATTATTATCGATACTAGACCATATTAGGGGAGGGGGGGGGAGTGCAAGATCTTTTATTGGCTTCGAATGTCCAAAGTGGACTTGGCCCACATGCAGGTGACTAGAGTTTGAAACCCAAACAGAATTCCGGTGGTCACCGTCTCCCTTGTAATTGAGTTAAGCTTGCCAGGTACTTCGTCAGTAACAGGTCCAGTGAGCGCGTGCAATCACGCACGTGAGATTTGCCTCCCAGGGAGTCTCTGAGCGCGGACTGTGATTGGCTGATCAATCGCTGGCTAGGCCTTGACATTGGGTTGGATGTTTGTGAGACCGCACCGGCGCTGGGATATTAATTTCCTTTTTGTTCTGTGGAATGACGTCATCGCGAATCCGAGGGGATTTAACCTTAGATGTGTCAAAGCGCCAGTAGATGTGATCAAATATTCATCTACGCAGTATAAATTGTCTTACATTTGGAGCCATTTGCTGTAAACCTACGATCAGTTTGTTGTGTAATTTACTGTAATTTTACGGCATGTCATGTCTGGCATTTTTTGGTGCCAAATTTTCGTCGATTTTTAACATCATAGCCTAAAAAGCATTTTGCACCAGTCAACTTGTGCTGTAATTTTATGGCATTGTTTGGTGCCAAAGTTTTGTCACATTTTTTTCTGAATAATACGTTGCCGGTGAATTCTCTCTTAAATACAGAAAAAAAAAAACGTGATGTGGTGAAATACTCGACTTCGTACAATATTTCATCTTTAGGTCTAAATTGCCTTTTCTAGAACACCATAAATAATAAGCTTCAGGGGGAAAATTGGACACTCTTAGAATAGTTTTCACCGCCATCATTATGGGTAAAGTTAATGATTTAGTAGTATATTGCTAGTGCCCTGTCTTATAAGAACATACCTTCTGAAAATATATAATCATTGGTGGGTGGAAGGAACACATGAATATCAGTGTTGTGGCCTAAGTTCATGGGGTTATTTTTTCTTACCTTAGGGATGTCAAATTTCCTACTTTAGTAGGATTTCCTACTTTTTGGCTGTCTGTAATTTCATTGTTGGCCCCAAATCCGGTATTATTTACCGTTAATGTACTTCAGTTTTACGTGTTGCTAAAGAATATAGGCCTACCAGTACCAGGAACTTTTCCTACTTTTTGATGTAGACAGATTGACATCCTTGTTACCTGCACAAGGAAGTGAAAGAAATAAGAATGCTCTGTCATAGGCCTCTCTCATTCTGACCAAGACTCGTAGAATGAGTCATTAAACTTTGGTTGCAGTGGCCCAGGGTTGTTTTATTGCACAGTATTTGAAACGAGAACAGCATCGAAACACTTACCGCGGTGATATCTGTTTCCCGTCGCCACCAGCTGTTTCCTTTAAAAGAAGCAAAAACAACATCAACACCAGATAACATTATTGTTTGGTCACAGAATTCTTACTATGCTTATCACATAACTTGTTGTTGCCGCTGTTTTTTGTAGTTGTTGTTGTGGTTGTTGTTCTCTTTTTAACAGCAATAATACTTTTTAAACGAGCTGTCTGTACAGCAGAGAAACAGGAGCAGTGGGAGATCGCTTCGCGGATTATCTGCCCTTTCCGAAAGAGGGATTTGTGTAAAGGGAGATTATTTTGACCAGACTTTTACTCCCTTTTGCCAGACAAAAGAGGTGTTGAGCAAGCAGTGTAAAGAAGAAAAAATCCTTTTACTGCTTGCCATTCAAAAGACTGATGGCCATTATAACAATAAGACGAAATCATTCTCTTTACTTCGTATTTTTTTTTTTTTTTTAAATTTCTCATGGTGTATATCTCAAGCAAAGGGGGCAAAGGTGATTTTTTTTTTTTCCTTTTTACACAACTTGTTCAATCCCTCTTATGTCTGGTAAAGGGAAGTAATAGGACTGAGCACAACGATCTCCCATTTTGCTGCGATATCTCATTGCCACTGTTTACAAACTTTTAATGTTCTTCAGGGTCATGTCAGGCCATAGGTTAACACAGAATACTGGTGATTTCTCCTGAACTCATTGGGAACTGTGCAAACAACTGTCCCGTTGTCATGTTTATACTATCGGGTTACGGAAATAAATGTTTGGATAGACGAGGGGGGAAACCGAAATCTATGCAGATGTTTACCTCGGATTTTCCCCGGGCGGTATTTGCATTTCATGATTTTTCAATCTACATATTTGTGGACATAAAGTTTTTTCTCTCTCTTTCTGTACCAGCAGGTGTTGCATGGTTATGTATTAATTATCACTGCAGTGTAGAACTAAATGGGTGAATTTCTTAATGCATGGATGGATGGACGGACGGACGGATGGATGGATGAATGGGTGGGTAGATGAATGGATGAATGGACGGACTGATGGATTGATGGATGGGTGAACGAATTAATGAACGAACGAATTAATGAATGAACAAATGAATTACTGAGTTAATGAATGAATGAAAGTTGTATATTTATGTAAGTAGACAATTTCACCGGTTTCAGTGCCTCATAGACATATATTCGTGAACATTCATGGCCCAAAGTGAAGAAGACCAGACATCACATGGGATATAAACATCGGGAGCTCATGACGTCTAGCATTGGTATTTTACTGTGGCAGATCTCCAGTGCCGTCGTCTGTCCGATCTCACGGGAGTATAACTCTTTCTTTTTTTTTTTTCTTTCTTTCTTCTCTCTTTCTTTCTTTCTTTCTTTCTTTCTTTCTTTCTTTCTTTCTTTCTCTGTCATTCTTTTTTCTCTTTCATTCCTTTTTCTTATTTTTTCCTCTTTCGTTTGTCCTTTGTTTTATCTCTCTTCTTTTCGTTCCTTTATTCATTTGGTTCGTTCCCTTTTATTATTTTTCTTCTGTTTATTCATTTGCTTTTTTTCTCACCTCTCGGTTTCTTTCTCACTCTTTTGTTTTTGTTTGTTTCTTGGCTATCCCCCAAACTCCCCCTTTTCTGTCTGTCTGTCTCTCTCTCTCTCTCTCTCTCTCTCTCTCTCTCTCTTTCTCTGCCGAAGCAGTTAAGGGGTAATCAATCCTTTCAGGAATGCAGGGAATCACACTGTTATCTTCTGAGTGTTGAAAGTAGAGACCTTTGCTTGAGCCAAAATATCCCGATTGATAATGGGGTTTTGGTCTTCCTGTAGGCAATAAATGGAAGCAATGAGGATAAGGAGTATAGTAAAGTGTTAAAATACTGTCTGAAAATTCTGATTGTGTTGGTCTGGTCGTAGCAGCCGCATAAATCTCATGTAATACGCAGATTGTGTAATTTTTCACACCTCTTGCCCAGAGCCAGAAAACTATATGGTAGTTCAATCCTTTCAAAACTGTATGGTAGTTCAATTCTTTCCTCTCGATATGCGTTGCCATCATTGTTCCGTGTACTTTCTCCTTTTCTGCGTTTCTTCACACTATCCGTCCTCCATTGAGTCCCTTGTTAAGTCTCAAATTCTCTGTTCCCCTGTTCCACCGTGGAATTTGTTTCCAGCCAACGTATAGCCTACCTGCCACGTACCCCACTCCCATCCCACACTGTCTTTCTTCCTGGCTGAGCGCTCGCTGAAACACATATGAAATTGAATGATTGTTGACGTGCCCGACAGGTAGCAAGGAAAATGTGAACGTGCTCTGGCGTGGCCAAACTGCCAGTGTACAAGCCCTGAAGGCATCAAGTGATGCAGATCCAATATTTCCATCATCATTAAAATTTACACATCGGCGCGTTCTGTCAACTCTCTAGGCTGGGAAGGTGAAATTAACAGGAGATGAGGAATGGGAAAGAGGGGGGGGGGACTGTCTGTGTGTGAGTACGCAAGCATGCATCTACGTGTACCAATTGAGTTGGTTATCGTTTCGTCTGAATTGGCAGTTTCTCACTGGGGGCTTATGCCTGAGTTCACAAACACACATGTCTGTTGACTGGTTGCGTTCGTTCTTAATTTTCTTTGCTTTCACTTGCCAGTTTCCTCTCTATATATTTATGTGAGCATACAAGTATATATATATGTGTGTGCGTTTATATTTTCTCTGATCATTTTATAAAATAGAAAAAGACTGTCCAACCGGCAACTAACTAAATAATAATAATTAAAAAAAAAAAAAAAAGGATAACATATAAATAACTTCTTGATGTTGAAAATGAAAACCAAATTTTCAAGTCAACTTGACTCTTCTTCAGGGCAACAAAGTAAACACAAATACATTCTCTGATCATTGTGACGTACTGTTTCTATGTTTCTAACTCACTTTTCACAGTTTCCTCGCTGTTTGCGTGAGTGCTCAAGCATAGACGTGAGTTTACTCAGCGGAGTTGAGTCCTGTAATTGTATTGCTTTGCCATTGCCTTGGTACAATTTCCCTGTAATGTGAGGATTGAAACACATTGGGTGCCAAATCCACGGGTGGGCGGGATGAGTGATTGATTAATGTGAGAATCAAAGCCCGGCGGGTGAGCTGAATGTGCAGCCAGGTGTGAAAGGGCATTATGGCTTCCCCCCCTCCCCCCACTCCCCCCCGTATTTTCCTTCTGAAGGATAGAAAAATGGAATGGGGTGGGGCGGGGGGATAGAAGGGTCAGATCAATTAGTAAATTTGCTGAATTTAACCATTATGTATATGACTGAATGAAGGCTAGTTATTTACGCCAAAGACATGAAATTCTTTGCATATCATATCTTTCTTGCTCCATTAGAGATCGAAAACAAAGTTTAGCCTATCTCATCTTGTATGAAACCTTTCTGAATATAAATTATGTTGAGTGTGAATGATTTAATTAGAAGCAGAGTTCATAATCATCCATAGAATATCTAGTAGATTTGATGCATGGTGTATTTGTTATGCGCCCAAAGAGATCGAGGCCAGAACGTGCTCATCTTGACCTCACGTAATGAGACTCATGGATTCCACAGGAAATTTGATGAGGATGAACGAGATTCCCCGAGTGAGTGCTCGGCTAGGAGAGTGCTCAGCATACGCAGAAAGTTCATGTCCTATTCTACACTATTCTTTTTATTCTTTTATGTCGTATTCCATGGCGTCTGTTGTGAGTTCTCCACTGATTTCTGGTGGTTACCACAAACAGTGGCGCGCATTATTTTTCTTGACCTTTTATTCTTTTGAAAGATAGTGCAGCATACGCCCTCTTTGTTCTAGAGGAAGGGGCAGAGGGAGGGGAGAGTTCTATCACAGTTGATGGAGTCACGACATAAATGAGTGATATACACTGGTCCACCTCCGCAACCCCATCCCGTTCCACTTATACACTCACATATTTATACAGTAGAGCAGTGATGATAATTTTCCGCCATTTGGTGGAAATCCTTTTTTTTTTCTTTTTCCTTCAGCCAGTTAGTTTCCTCTCTTTGAAATCAAAATAAGACTTTTTTTTTTTAAATTCAAATAGGCTTGCATACGTCTTGGAGAGGGGTGAGGGCTGTTTTCTTACATGTTTTGAGTTGACGAAAAATTTTCCTTTTCTTGGACAATTTTCTGTTATCATCACTGATATAAACATACACATCTGATATCTAACAAGAGGATACAACACGTTCTGAAACATCACAAGCAGCATCAGAACAAAGCTGTTTTCAACAACAGTAAAAAAAAAAAAAACACACACACACACAATTAATGTTACTGTGTGTGAAAGGCACATACTGTTAAATCTTTTTGTTTATGTTGTATCTCCGAATCTCCGCCGTGTTTCAGTGAGAGATGAAAAATTGCTGTGTGAAGTGTCGCTTGATTCTCTTTTTCTTCTCTCCTCTTTGCTTTCTTTTCCTTATCCCTCCTCTCTCCCCCCACAAGACAGCTTGTGTTCTCATCTGATTAATGGAAGAAAAACTGGCAGGAACACGACGATAGATCTAGTTGTATTCGTTGGCCGCCCGGCTTCCCGCTCCTTGCATTCCGTCTTCCTGCCCGGCCCCAGCGCCATGTTGGCGGTATTGTGCGTGACTTGAGCAGCTCGTCTTCAGATTATCCTCAGGATTGCTATCGATGGCCTCCCCTCTCTCCCCTCCTCCCCGTCCAGTCTCAGAAGTCCTTTCACCCAATCTAGCCAGTTCTCGAGGAGGAAAGGGGGGGGGGGGGGGTTACATTAACCCTCGTCCTGTTTTTCCCCCAGCCCTGAGGGAAGCAGTG
>JBCAUA010083696.1:0-10692 GCA_038406235.1 Peronia verruculata | reverse complement strand
ATCTATCTATCTATCTATCTATCTATCTATCTATCTATCTATCTATCTATCTATCTATCTATCGTCGTCCTATTTGTCCTGTTCTTTGAGCATCCGTCCATCTATCAATTTTTCTCGATATCTGTCTGTCTATGTGTCTCTTTTCCACTCATGCTATCTGTTTGATTGTCTTTCTTTTTTCGTCTCTCTGTAGTTAACTGTCAGTCAGAAGAAATTCAAGTCCTTGGTGGTCGCGAGTTGGGCTGAAGTCACTGGCCACCAACAGGTGTGAGGAGAGGGATGCGTAATGGGTACCGCCTTAGAGTGGAAAAGATTACAGGCAAGTCCTCAGTGATGCTTGTTGGGAGACTGGGATCCACACGCAAGCCACGCTGCAGCAATTTTACGTCTTCAAAACAGCAGGAATGTAATGGCAAGCACTGGCCATGCCTGAGAGGGCTGGGTTCTTTTGTTGTAAGATTCATGTCTTTGAGTGCGGATTGTTACCTATCATTGTCATCGCGAATTTGAGAAAGGAACGTTAATGAGGCGATAAACGAAAACAATGATAGAACTGAAAAAGAAAAGGGGGGGGGGGGGTGAAGGAGAGAGGAGGACGGGAGACAGAGAGACAGAGAGAGAGACAGAGAGGGAGAGAGAGAGAGAGAGAGAGAGAGAAAAGAGTACAAATGAAACATTGTGAGAGAAAAAAATCACTACGTATTGAGAGCGTAAAGATGTGTGAGCTTTCTAGAAAAAGACAAAAAAAGAGTTATATGAAAAGAAAACGATTTGTGACAGAGAGAAAGAGAAGACGAGACGAAAAAAGAAAAGGGGGGGGGAGAGAAAGAGAGAGAGAGAGAGAGAAAGACAGACAGACAGACAGATCCACAGACAGACAGACAGACAGACAGACAAGATAAAGATAAAGAAAAACTAAGACTCGAGAGTAGGAGAAAAGGAGTGAGAGAAAGTTAGACAGGAAACCCAGTTTTCCCACAATATAGTCATCAACACTATAAACATACAGAAAAACTGGGAGCGTAAACTCCAGCTTTGAAAGTTGGTGCCACACAGGTAGCAATATTGGACAGGTAAGTGTTGCAAAGCTGTGTCAGAAGTGACGAAGTGAAATTATACAGAAATAACAGACATCAACAGGCAATTCCGAAAACTAAGGAAAGACGTATTATATTAGGCTATCCTCTTAATTCTTGAAGCTGCTAGAATATGCAGACGAAATGTCATCGCAGCTGTTCCCTCAACAAAATTTATATTTCACAACCGCCACTGCTTGGAGAGAAAGAATGTACATAGATGTTCCAGTTCATTGTCTGATGCATTTCAAAATTTGGCAAAGCCAGTCAAGAATACACAGATAATATGAAACAGGACCCCAGACAGCTTTTATGCCATTCGACGTCAAAATTACTTCCTCTGTTGATGATGATTATTCTCTTTCTCGACATTTCAGAACAGCAATGAAAATGTATTACCTGCATAAAATTGCTTGTAGATAATTTCATGCTCTATATTATATCCATGTCAAAGCCAATGGCAATTATTCTCGTTTTAACATCGTAGCCATTTCGCCAATCCTACACTTCAATTTCTTTTGTACCAAATCTTCTTACATCTCGGCACCTCGTTTCTTCTCCGTATTGTTCATATACCTGGTCCCCGCGGAAAATTGCATTTCAAAATTTTAAAAATTGTATTTGAAAAAAAAAAAAAAAAAGAAAAGAAAAAGAAAATTGCATGCACAAATTCCCCTGCAATGCACAAAAACATAAACAAAACCTGAAAACATTGCACGTGAAGTAAGAAAGAATAATCTCTTGCGGACACACCTCACACAAAGTTAGCTAATATAAGCCATTTTTATTGTAAAGTTTTATTACGCTTTGTTGGTGTACTATCATTTCAATTACAAGAGAATCCCTGAAAGAGTCATGAGACATCCAAGGAGTAGATGTCTGTCACCCTTGTTCTTTCTGTACATAAGCGTCACCGTGCTGGTATCCACTAGAGTGTTCTGCCACAATAATAATTGTCTCACAACAAATAATAAAAATGATATTAACAGTCACAGATACATTAGGGACTCACAATGGTGTAAAGAAAACCAGTACATGTTCCAGAAACTACTTTGAACAAAAGTTCACTTGCCACAAATTTGTTACAACAAAACCAAAGAACAAAAAACAAAAGAAATGCTGCATTTCGTTTTGGCGAAATTAGATTGAAATTAACGATGAAAAACTGAATTCAAACTCAGTGTTAGCAGAATTTACAGTGCAAAAACATCTCTCCATGAAAAGTCTGAGAGATGCTTCCACTGACAAACTAGAACAATAGTGCTGAAGAACAGACCACCAGGCCTACAGCTACAAGTCAAAAACAGTAGACCTGGACCCAAGCTTAGCTCAGTACGTATGTGTTTCTCCTTCATACTGCTGACTGAAATCTTGACAAAACACTGCTAGATTCTGATAGCCTTTCTGCATGTGCCACAGGTCTGTCTCTCCATTTTCAGGGAAATGTTTCCATTATTTTCATTTAAGATCTAATCTAGACTAGATCCATCCAGATCTAGATCTAGACTAGATCTAGATCTATCAAATAGCCTAGGCCTTGAAAAAAAGTTGATCAGCCTTAGCATAATTTTGAGTAGGGAACAAACTTCTGTTCATTTTCAGACCACCTTTGAACTGATTGTTATTTTTTGTTGAAGAATCAATCCATCATCGAAGATCTCATAGATCTATTGAACAAGTAAATCCACGAACAATCTAAATCTACCGCTCTCCAACGTCAGTCTAGAGAAACTTTAAATTATTATGCGATTTGAAAGGGGCCACTACTCGCGGACATTTGAGGATTGATCGTGTGCTCGTCATTGAACAAATTCGTTTTTTTTTTTTTGTTTGTTTGTTTTCTTTGTTTGTGGCAAAAATTGCAAGAGATTTAAAATTGCACAGTGCAAAATGGAGGCCCCATTGCAATGTGACTAGAGACAAACATAGCGACTGCAACTTGTTAGCTAGCGATGTTATTTTCGGGGGGGGGGGGGGGGGGGGGAGCAGGTATCCATTTGCAGAATAATTTTGGTTTCACATTCTCTCTCTTTTTTTTTTTTTTTGAAAGTCTGAGAGGCACATATGGAATTGCTATGACAAACAAATTTATAAATGATTCACCACCATTGTCACTATTTTGTATTTTTGTTGTTCTTAACCATTAACTTACTGGACTACTTGGCTAACCATACCTTTTCCCCATAAGCTTTCAGTTCAGTTTGCAGTTTTTCTTTCTCCTTTTATGTGGAATACCAACAAACCACAGTTGCTCACAGGCATGTCTAAAGCAAAATCACTGTCATTGCTCGAATACAGTACCTTACCAACATGCCAGGATTCCCCTTATTTCTGACTGTGACAATGATATTGAGAATACATGGCCGTTCTCATTAGCTCAAAGATCAGTAAGATCATCATCTATGACGGGTTAAAAATATTTCCTCCCTGTAATATGTTAATGAACATTCCTAGCTGGGTGATTCTAAAAAAGGAATATTCTGATAAATGATATAATAAGTATGTAGATGTGAGTCATACGAAAAGTGTGAGTTACCTTAAAGCAATTTATGTTATGAATAATAGAACCCATTAAATTTGGAAATTTATACGTTGGTCTTAACATCACGCATACCGATATTAGAAGCTTCTCAGCCCAGTACAATACACGGGCATCATGTAAGACGAAAATAACTAAGTCGATTAAGTTTAACCTACAGCGTTGAAACCTGAGAACAGACACGTGTTAAGAGAATTATGAATGGAGTTTTGCGCACACATAGTTGGAATATTGTACGTGTGTACCTGTGAGTGAATGTTCGACGGCCGTTGTGTAGAAAACATTCCAAGTGGAGGAGTGGTGTAGCTTATTCGATCTCTCCCCTCTCTCATTAAGAATTTCTTTACTTATTCTCTCCACACCCTCAAGTTCGAAAGTATTATCTATTTCTTTACTTTGAACCCCTCACCCCTACACCTTTTTCATCATCATCATTTTATTAAAATACGAGATAACTGTCAGACCTGCAACTAGCAAAACAATTCAAGAAAAATAAATAACATAGAAATTTATAAACGACTTGATTGTGATGATCAAATCTGCCAAATTTTCAAACCTGTTTGGCTCTTCGTCAGGGCAATAACATCATCATCATTGTTTCCTTTTTTGTCGTTTTTCTCCCAAGGGAGGTTAGGCATTGATGAGTTGTCTCCATCTCTCTCTGTTCTGGGTTTCCTCGTCGTTGATGCCCAGTTCTCAGAGATCTTCCGCAACGCAGGCAGCCCAGGTTTTGTTCGGTCCTCCTCTTGGTTTCCTACCCTCTACTGCATGATTCATGGCTCTTCTGATTATGTGATGGTCATCCCTTCACCTTTTTGTTGTTATTGTTATTATTATTAACTTAACGTTTGATTAAAAAAAAAAAATCAAATTCTGTCTTACTTTTGTCATAAAGTTGTTGCTTCTCATTTTGGTCAAGCCTTACGTTTTTTTCTTAAGACTGTTTGTTTGACACCGCTATGTGTATGGCACATGAAGTAATAGAGCTGGTCACGCAGATCTCCAATTTTCAGTGATGTCATAGCCAGCATCTGTGGCCAGCATCCTTCATAACACCTGCAGACCGTCGAAATTCCTTTATAAAAACTGACATTCCTCTTCATGACAACACGGGTCCTAAGATTTGGATGACCTGCCCTGATTTTAAGATCACGAATCAAGGTGCGATGAACATCCTCCATTTTTACACTGCAGCTTACAAAAGATTGTTTATAAATACATTCGCACAGAGCCTGCTATGCCTGTTTCAAGACGGCGCACTGATGCTAAACTGGTCGATCCCACGGGAGACTCGGGATTCCAGGGGTGGCGTTATGCTGCTATAACCAGTCATAATGCAAACTGTATAATATACCTGTCAGCAATCTGCTAAGCTTCAGCTAAATTGTATCTGAGGTGACTCCGTATATAAACAGCTATTATATATTAATCACTTTACCAATTCTTTTATTTTTTATTTTATTATTTTTCATATATTTTTTTTTAATCATTCCGTCAGTTAGGCCTTTTTTATTTACTTGTTGTGTTTGGAAAACCGAGAACCATGAAAACAGATCCCCACTTTCATTCAAACAAGTATAAATTGTTGAAATATCAGGTTTTTTAATTTTTGTTCATGCCAAATATTGTGGCAGATAATATTACATATTCAACTAAGGGTCTCAAGATAGCAAGATGGCATCGCATTTAAACTTTCCGTCAACTGTTATCAGAGATGTTACTTTTATGTCAAGGAGTACAAGATGTTTTTGTAATTAGACATTAGTTTTTAAAGAGAACTGCTGATGTAAATCTGTTTAAAAGAGAGATATCATAAGTGCAAAGCGTCATCTCAAAATGATTGGTATCATATTTTTTTGTAACGATTTTATTTTCTTTCAAATTTTCGTTTACCTGAAAATTAATACTTGCAAAGCCTGTACTTCACCCAAGACAATTTTTACCTTATTTTTAAAAATATTTTTTATTTTAATTAATTTTTTTTTGTTGTATATATCATTTAAAGTCAGGAACGTTCTTATATCTTATAACACGAGAGATGATAAGGTATGACTTTTAGTTCCATCTGTGTAAGTGCATATGTCAAGAGTCACCTCTCCTCTCCACTTACCACCTTTTTACAACAACTTCTCCTTACTCGCTCCAAAAAATGCCAATGTCTCTCTATGTATCTCTCCCGTCTCTTCTTTCCTTCCCGTTAACAGGCCTTTGAGGTTCCCATCTGCGAGTACAATTTTGAATTTGCCTGCCCTATTATGCGTTGATTTTAAAATTTAACTTCTGATTTCATGATATATACCTATAAAAAAAAAGAAAGAATTGTCTGTTGTTTGTAGATAATTTGTAGATAATCTCGTGCTAAAAATTCCATGCCAAAATAAATGGCACTTGTTCTATATAAATGTCAGTCTTCCTTTTATTAAACTACCTTTCAAAAAAGATCGCAAGGGAAGGAGGAGCACTTAAATTTGAATTTTTGCAATTCATGAGCATTAAAATCCGTGTCTATAATTTTCTTCCAGGCGGCTGGGTTCATTGCCGACAACAATAGTTTTTCCCCCTTTTTAGCTATTCCACTGACCAAGAAAGTATATCACAATATTCTTACAAATTATGTATTGACAGGTACATTGTATATTGTCACTTGTATTGACGACTATGCAATATGTCAAACAAACAAGAATCATTTAAACCTTTAATATGATCATGAAAAGTGGACATTTGGAAGTGATATTATTATAAGCGCTTTACTAGTTTCATGGAGGTTAAAACAGTATGAATATTTTAGCTTAAAAATTCACTAAACGTTTGATCTAAATCAATCAAGAAGAGTGTGGGAGACTCGGAAAGAAAAACCTATTGGAAAGACAAATCTGATGTATCCGCTTTAAACACAGCTGTCTTTAATTACGGAAAGAAAAATTTGAACTAAAATGCTTATACAGTTATCAGCAGTAGGCTGAAATTTCAAATCTATGACATCTCTCTCTCTCTCTCTCTCTCTCTCTCTTGTCCTTTTATTTATTTGTTTTAATCATTCTCAGATCAGACAGTAAGGTCATCCTTTGCATGGGGATGCTCTTTTCACGTGGCAATGTGTCCAAAAATGTTGATGTAACGCTGTCTTTCCCTGCCTTGCGCCCTCTCTGTCTCTCTCTCTCTCTTTCTCTCTTTATTCTCTCTTTCTTTCCGTGTGTTTTATGTGTGTTTCTAAAGAAAAAGGCTGAAAACAAAAAAAATCTACAGCTTTCACAGAATTCAACTCTGATGACCTGATACTTTAAAAGGTTCCTTTGCGTTAGATAAATTAAGAAAAACGGAGTTTGTGGACTTAGCAGGTTCTGATCCCAGAGAGCGCCTGATAAGCGTAGGTTTGAGCCTAAGTGCTCAGTCCGGCGTGACTGTTTTTTCCTGGGACATGCCCGTCTTATCCGTATCTAAAGGCGCTGCTTTGCTCCTCTGCCTTCGTTTCGTACAGACACGAATGAAAAATGTGGATAAACCAAGTTCGAGTTGAGACCACACAACAGGATCGTCTGTGTGAAGACTAAGCCACATCGACAGAGCACGTTCCGGCCACGCCTCCTTCTCACGATAGCTATGGACCAAAGAGCCGGTCTCTAGCTGCAGTGATGATTAAGTTAATTTTGTGCTTCATTGGCCATAGCATGCAAAGCTAACAAATCCAGAGAATCAATGCATGTGAATCTGGATTTATCTCTTAAATACATTCAGAGTATCTGCATAGACTTAACTTCAACCTCACAGCCATCTAGCAACTGTACTCGAGCCAAGTAGTGATCACATAAAAGGCAGATTCATGTATATGTTGACTCGGTTAGGCACAGCTTTTCTTTGGCGGCGCGATATGGGACGACAAATTCTGCATCTAGTTTCCCCTGTCTACACTCAGGAGGTGATAAAAGTATGGATAAGTGAACTCTTGACTAAATACCCCGGCGGGAGTTAGACTGGCAATAGGCCGTCAAAATGGTACATGAAACGAGATGGCAAACATACTTGCCTTGCCTACGTGTGAAAGACAGCAAACGCTGGTCTGTCAAGCCTTACAAGAAACTGTAAAATAAACAGAAACGAGCACAAACGAGAGGTGAACATGAGACGTCGGGGCGAAAAATGACCGCGACGAGTTTATCTAAATGCTCCGTCATCTTCCAGAGGGGAAAAAAGAGCGTGGACCTATACGTCTACATTATACACCGGCTCAAAGACTCCTTTAGAGAACACATCTTTCTCTGAGCTAACGGTATGGACGCCGGCCTTCCTTTTTTTTAAAGGTTCTTTTTTTTCATAACACATACACTGAATTTTATTATTTGTTTTACAGACCCTGCAAAGGTACGGCTGACAGTTACAGGGGTTTTCAAAGCCTTGAAAGGGGTGTACTATAAATTTATTTGCTGTCTCACGTACTGAAAACTGTACACATTAAGCTCAAAGACATATGGATAAGCCACACTGCCATACTGCTCTCTCTGACAGAGTTGTCTTTTTCAGATTTCGACCATATTCGGGGAATAAATCAGATTATCAAAAACTTGGACTTGATATACCGGCAAATAAACACCGAGTCATTATTATGTCACACAAATATTTCCTATGTCCTCTACAGATAAAAGAGGATTCTGATGCACCAAGGGTTAAAAAAAAATGAACCAGTATTTGATATCGTACCTGACATTGCTTACTTCAGCAGTAACCAGAGATTGGCAAGGAATTGACATTCTGATCTATTTGAAAGGTGGAGGAAATTGGCAAACTATAACTGTGAACAGTCAGAATTCTTGTAATCAAAGTGCTGTCACATAGAGCACTAGATGATAGAAGTGGACGATGATAATTAAAAGAATAACATTTGATGGAAAATCTCAACGGTCTGAATTGTTCCCGTTTTGTGCGTGCATAAATGTGGCCCGTTCTTCTAACTTAGAAAACATTTGGGGAAAAAAAGCGCGTATATATGGAGCATGTTAGTATTCATATATCACAAGAACAAAGAAAGAAAGAAAGAAAGAAAGAAAGAAAGAAAGAAAGAAAAGAAAGAAGAAAGAAAAAAGAAAGAAAGAAAGAAAGAACTCTCATGGAAATAAAATTTCATGCTTCATCTTTCTTACCTTCGCTTGCAAAGATTTTGGAATGAATTGCCGACTGTGTTAATGTCCTCTTGAATGGATACTCCAGTCAAAACAATCTTGATCGTCTTTTTGCTCAAGAGTATGTGGAGTATATAAGGTCAGTGTCCAGTGGATATAGGGGATTCCTCTTCTGTGAAGGAGAAAAGTGAATGTGGCATGAAGGGACTATTTCACTCGTGTTACTGCTTCTTGCTATGAATGTTCTAGTCACCCATTAATACATAAATTTTAATATAGACTTGGAGTATGATAATTAAGGCGATTTGGCTGATTTCCGTTTTTCTTGATTATTTTTTAAAGAGAATGCCCTTCCGGTATGAATCAATCGACGAATCATGGCTCCCGTCTTTCCTAGCATCCTCGCTATAAATAACAGAATGGATTGAACGGGAGTAAGCAAACATGAGTGAGAAAAAGCTGAGTGTGCATAAAGATGGCAAATGGACAGCCAGACTCACCATGCGCGCACACACAGCAATACAAACAAACAAACAAGCAAACAAACAAACAAACAAACCTACAGACATACACGGGAGAGGGAAAGAGAGTTAATGAAAGGAAAGTATAGAAGTCACAGGAGATGGGGAAGCAACCACAAACATATACGGAAGGGAAGATGTTATTCTTGTGTTGGGGTTTAACGACACATCAGCAAGATTACGGTCATATTGTGTCAAACACGGTAAGATAAGTTTACACGTCAAGAAGAAGAGGGGAAAGAAAGCGGGACAGAAGACAAGAGCAAGGAGAGAGAGAGAGAGAAGAGATGTCTTCCCTGGAATGTCGGGTATGGCACTCTATGGGAGACACCCCACCGATGGAGGGCTTACACAGCCTGCAGGTGGGAGCAGAGAACCTACTTTTAACCCCCGGGCTTGCTGGGGACGGTAGGGGGGAGGGGGAAGACGTTATGTTGTGTTTATGTCTTTCAACCTCCGACAGGTGCTTATCTCGGTAAAGGAAGAGAGGGCACAAAAGGGTTAATAAATGCTTAATACGCAAGCTTTGAAAGCAAACATAAAATTGTGCCCCAGATAACAATCTCTTGCTCTGTTGACCATGGCCACGCAGAACTCCAGAGCTCCATGAAAAGAAGGAAAGAATTCTGACACTTTACTATCCTCTTAGTTTTTCTTTTGCCAATTTCCAAAAGAATAATAGAAAAAAAAAAAAAGACAATGTAAAAAAAAAAAAAAAAATCCTAGCAACAAATTTCCATACTACAAAAGGATGTGCTCATCAATTATTGTTAACTTCAGGCACTAAGGACATGTTAGAGCATCAGGGGATAGCCAATCTATGTAATTATCACCTCGTCAAACAGGCAGATTACAGACTGTGTCAACCGTTTGTATGGATCAGTGGTTCCCTACTTTTTTTTGCACTCCCTTTCCTCTATCCAAAAACTTGAAACCCACGCGACCCCAAAATATCAGCAGCGTTATTTATTAACATCTATTTCTTATGATGGAGAGGGAATGAAACAGTGAAATAAAAACAGAAAAATATATGAGCATTAGAAATAGTTGATGAGTTGAAATAAGTTTTACCCTCCAACCACTTCTAGCAGGGCCACGCGACCTCATTGCGAAGATTTCCCACCCACAGGTTGGAACTGCTGGAATAGACGAAAAGAGCAATGGGAGAGTTAATAACACCGAATCATTCTAGTACAACTGATAAAAGTCAGGGAAAGCAAACTTAGAGGAGGCGGATTGGAAACTGCAGACAGACTTTGGGGACGATGGACACAGACAAACAAAGGGACGGGGGAAAATTGTCTCAGGCAGTACATACCTAATGGGACTGATAAAGTGAGGACATATAAAGTGAAAAGGGGAGAGGCGAGAGGGCATTGCAGACAGAAGCGGGGGGGGGGGGGGGGGGGGGGGGGGGGGGGGGTCCCACTTTACCAAACGAC
>JBCAUA010083685.1:0-10692 GCA_038406235.1 Peronia verruculata | reverse complement strand
CTTTTGGGAACCCCTGCTCTGAAGCATAAATATGTTGGTGGCTTTATTTTTTTTTTATTTTACTGTAAAAGAGGAGCAGGGTGGGAATTCTCAGTAATCATTGTTCTTTGTGTACCCATTGTTAGATTTGTCTGTTCATCAAAAAAAAAAAAAATTATTTTATTTATGCTGTACATATCCTGTTGTCTCCTTTACAGTTGATGATTGCCCCCAGAGATTTGACCCTGGTATCAACCCACACATGAAGCCCACTGTCATCTACGTCCTGAGTGGTTCTCCCAGGCTCTCACTATCCCTGGCAGCTTTTCTGAACACTCTACTGGTGCTTGTGATCACCCACTGTGTGATATTCCACTGAGAGAATGGAATGGTATCAATATCAGATGTTTTGTATGAATATGGATATGTTTGAAACGACTTCCAGTCATGTATTGGCATGTTTGATTATCTGGTGTGCTTGAGTAGCAAATATTTTGGATGTCTGCATTCCTTCTAAATGAAATTTGGTGAATGTGATGATGTTTTCTGCAAAGGAAACATGGATTTTTCATATATAGAAACAGCAGCCAGCCAAATATCAGTTTGTTTTCTATCTCCAGTGAGTGTATACCGTAGCAATGTAGCGGTATCAGAGCAAATGAGCTAGTGTGTAATGCCAGTGAATAATCTTTCTTTCATATTTTTTAAAAATTTGTTTTTGTGTTTCATGTTCATTTTTTTCTTGATTGGACATTTCACTTTTTCATAATATGCAAATTATTTTTATTCGCAATTGACAGTTGTATCATATTAATTTTGTCAGAGCATCTGTATACAGAATGATGCAAACAGGTGAGAATGGAGAAAATGTAAATATGCTGTTTTTTTTTTTTTTAACCATTGACATTTTATATATTCCTGTCCGTCACCCTGAAGCTGGACCGGATCTGATTTTGTAACATACATTTTCTCTGCTGCTCATTGTGTACTTGAAAATAAAACATTTTCTCTCTCTTTCTTTCTTTTTTTTCTTTGCCTGTTGGAGACCCTGTTTATAAATTTGTGAAATTTCATATTAGTGCAGTTGTCAAATATGGACTTGAATAACCTAAATGCGTATCCTATTGTTGTTATCCAAAGAATCAGTAGGTCTGTTATGCTCTTGTTTTATCCCTTATTGTTTCTTGTCAGAAGCAAAGTTAAGCACAACACTACACTACCACTCACTGATGTGAATTGAAAACACATTTCTTTTTGTAAGTGTCATTATTTGTAAAAGCTGGCTGTATCCTGTAGTTACTGTCATATACTGCCCACCTAGACCTTGCACGCAGACAGATGTCACCATGATTGTCAGCGTTTTAGGTGTATGAGAATTGCATTTATGTGAGCGTCTTTACTTGAGATGAAATTCCTGTTGTTGATCAGAAGATCATTTTTTTCTTCTTTTAAATTGAAAGTTGGGCTGCTAGTGTAATGCTTAGGTTTATTTAAGTTGTCCCAGAAAAAAAAAAAAAAGAATTCACTCATAAAATGACAATAATAAATGCATTGGTTGTTGAACTTAAAAACAAAATTAAAAGGGTTTTCTGGATAACATGTTTATAAATTAATGTTTCAGTGGAGTACCTTATCACTGTGTATATTATTTTTATGACATCCTGTATACCAAGAACAAAATCTGCTCATGTCACAGCAACAGTTCAAGCTTTTTATTATTCTGGTCTCAATACTCAACTCTTCCATATTATCATTTGAAGACAGCATATGTGCACTTTTGGGCAAAACCTCTTTGTCTGCAAGTTGCTACATCTAACAGTACCAATGGATACTCATCAAATTTGTTTTGTTATGTCATTTCTTTTCTTTTTTTTTTTTTTCCTAAAATTTCTTTCTATTTTGTCTATGAATCTCAAATTTCAAGATGTCTTCTTTGCCATTCATTTTGTTTTTAATATCATATTCTGGATATTACGCTTGGATACGTATGCTATCAAATATTCCCAATATTTTTTCTTTGCTTCTTCGATAGCCTCTAAAGCATTATTTTGCTATCTCCTGTGTCAGCTGTAAAATTAAGTTTCGTGTTTGAGAAATTTACAAATGTGAATCTGTTTCATAAAATTCCCCACTTGCAATGTTCTTTCAGCGATGTCCAGGTGCTAAAACGTCCTTTGCAGTAAGTGTCTTGTAAGGTTATGAATACTTCCAGCGACTATGGATGTGTCTTTTAAGAGCACAGAATGATTCATTACTTCACGTTTTGCAAAGGAGAAAATGAGACAAATACCAAAACCTGAACAAAGAGGGACATGAAAGGTACATAATAATGCAAAATAGTACCATGCTCATTTTGACCAAAAAAAAAACTAAATTACGAGTTTGTTTGTTCAGTAACTTTTGCACAGCAAGTTGGTTTTGATTCACTGTGGCTAGACCTATTAAACTATTTAGGCAACCGCGATGCAAGGTACACTTTATCACTTAATTACTGGGACAGTGTGGCTGTATTTTTTGCCTTGATGCATCAGTACGTCAATTAAAACTCAAGTCATATTGGTCAAGGGATATTTATGTTTCTAGTTTCAATGAACACATTTTAATTTCCCTGTCCTAAGGTTGTCTGTTATCTTTAAATTTGATGAATGTCATGTTTTGCCTTGTTTTTTTCCCTTCTATCAGTGGTGAGTGTGCAGAGATGTCTGTGGTTCTGTAAGGAAATGTGAAGAACAGTGTGCCTTAATGCGTGTGTCCAAGTCTGTGGGTTAGTTGATTGTTGTTGAAGGTCCAACATTCCATATTATATGCCATAAAATTTTGAATGAATGAAAATATGTTCCATTTAGAAGAGTGGAGTTGTGTAATGTTTCTCTTGCTATAGAGCTTTGTAAGAAATAACAATGAACCAGTTGTACAGAATTCATACTATTATGTATATAATGAATCTTTTTGTATCAAATTGTCATTATGTCTTATCCTGCTATTTGAACTGTAGACATATCAATAATGAGAAATATGCTATGTTCCGTTACACATTCGTACTATCCCAGATAAATTTTACCATTCCGTGCTGTTGGCATTCCAACATCAGAACTTCATATAAAAGGAAAGAATTGTGTGAAAAGCCTGTACATATAGAAGACTGTTTCTTTCACATCACTGGAGAGATGAATTGTTTTCCCTTATTTGTTATCCATTCCATCTTTGCTTGACACATTACAGTTTCTGACATTTAATAGCAAAATTAATGTTAATGTCCACCCAAGTGTCTGTCAACAATCTATTCTTTCCTATGTAGACTGAAAATTTTCACCTGTAGTCATTTGATGAAATTAGTGTCTACCATGATATCTGTCACCAATTTACTCTTATTTCTCATCAGTTGTTATGTGAAATTTCTCCCTAATATCAATTGTCACCAGAGTGGGACTTTCTGAATTGCAGGTGCACATTAGAGTGAAATGAATGCATATCCGATTTTGTGCAGGTTTAGATTGGTATGATACTCACTCCTAGCTCTGTCTTGAGCAGTACATCACTGGCTTTTGAGACAGATGAGCAGAAAGGCTGTATTGTATTCTTATTAAGATACTGCAAGCACATCTTCATATTGCTCCATAGTTGTTTTATAGGTCCTCTGGATTTTCCATTTTGATAACGTGTTTGTCATTGTCCTTGATTTTCTTTAGTTATACTGAACATTCCATATCTCATGTTTTACAGCAGGTAAATGAAAATAAATTTGAACATTATTTTACATATTTTTTATGTGTCTGTGTTTCTGTTTCAGAGTTAACATCCAAATGGTTGTGCTGATGTTAGTAGTGTCCCTATCTATGTCATAGACTTGTTCCAACATTTACATCTGTTCCTATGTGTTTATCTATCCTTCTTCAGACTGTCTGTATTTACCTTTAGGCCTACGTCTAGCTGTTTAACCATATTTATTTATTAAATCAGTTTCACATTTTTTCTCTCTGACAACCTATTTTCCCCCTCATCTTAATAGCTGATCCCTTTAATTTCTTTATTTTTACCATTGATTCACTCAATTCTGTCATTACATTCAATCACACAAGGAACCGTCCCGCCACCCTCGAGATAACCATCCCCTGGAGGCTGAAAAGAGTACAAAGAACTGAACTGAACAAAGAACCCACCACCCAGTGTCAATGTTGTCACCACTTCTTCGCCCACTCCATCGAAATCTGAACTTCACTAATTATTGGCTCTCATTACATTAAAAAGCATAGGATGTAACATTTGTGTTTGTCATTGAGTGCTCAGATCACAGTCAATTTCACCAGTTAATGTATAACTATGGTAGTGTATTTTCAGTACAAGACTAGAGAGACCAAATATTTGATGTAAGAGAAGGTACAGATTAAAATTTCAACACAATCCGAGGGACAAGTAGCAGATTGTTGCATTGCACCAGTTGAAATCTCATGTTTTGAATCATGAAACAACACTACCAGGATTATTGTTGGATAAAAATGTGAGGCAATACGGAAAATAAATATAAATAAAAATAAAAAAGGTGTAAAGGAGAAATGTCGTATCATCTCTGTTGGGCCGAAGAGACGGCAGCCGTGGAGAATTGCCAAGGCGTGGTGTATAAGATGCGCTAGAGAAACTAAGCAGCTCAGACTGGTTCCTTTCCGGAATCCAACGGTATTTTCTGGACACATCAACTTAAGTCGTCCGTCATGCCTGGGACTACTCAGTGGGAGTTAATCTGAATTCTAGATCAATTTTTATGCCCACTGGTCCTGCTTTAGACAAGAAGGATCGGCATTGAGAACTAGTATATCTGCTGTGTTGTTTAACTGCTCCAAACCTTCTTCGTTTTGGGGGTGAAATTTGAAGTTCTGTTTTATTTTCAATAGCTCATTTCCAGTTATTTCATCCCTTACAAATCTTGCTTGTTCACTATTATTTTATTAGAGACAGAATTGATCAGAATCTTCTGTTTTTTGGCCCGTATTTCCTGATGCCTTGGATATCTTGGTCTAAATTTTGCCAGTTCTGTTCCCCATGCACTTCTGAGTTAAAAATGGCGGATTCGGTCAAATAAGGACAGCTGAGTGACATCACTAGAAACAATAGATGAGGCAAAGATTGACCTACTCATGATTTTCCTACTCGACCTAAAAAAAAAAAAAAAGGCATTTCGAGCCGATCCTACAGGCAGTATGATATTATTGTTTCTGTGCATCATGCTGATAAGTTTTGCATCGTCAGCAGCTCTTTCAGTTGGCTATGTATAAGGTATGCCAATGATTTCACTAGGTTGACAAAATAAGAAAAATGAATATTCTTATAATATAAAAGTTTCTATTACGTATTACAATAAAACTGCCCTGATCATCGATATTCCAACGGTCGCTCTGCAAGCTGTGAAGCCTTGTGTTGTAAGCTTAGTTATTGTGGAACAATTCAAGAGAAATGATCAAGTGGTAAAGACCCTGGCTGATTTAGCGTACATAATAGTTTTATGTTTATACAAGTAACTCTCAAAAAGCCTCTATAATATGTTTATACAGGTAACTGTGAAAAAGCTTTTTTTTTTTTTTTGCTTACCGAGTCCTTGTCCATGTTCTCATCTAGACAATCTCCCTTGCGTCTACCACCTCAGTTTGGAGTCGGCACTAGAATGCACAGTATACGAGACGGCTTTTAAAGTTTTTCCATAATTCCTTGCCAGTTCAAAATTCATGAATCAGAATCACTCTGTTCTATGTAGCAATAAATCATCTTCATCGAGACAGAGCCTTTGTCTATACCATCTGTTAGTGCCTATGTTCATTTACTTTATCTGGTTGCTTGTTGATCTTTTTTTTTTTTAAATGTTTATTGAACTCCCAGCAAGCAACACTTCCAAGAATCAGAATCCCACTGTGAAGTTATAAATCACGTTTGAAGTATATGAAGTTCCGACTAGAGGTACCAGCGACCAAAGCCGCAGAACTAACTGGTAACTATTGCAACAGTAGCACTAGCTGTCCCCCGGCAGGTGTCGCTGCAGACGTTCTATCAGTTCCCTGTCCACGCTATGAGCTCGCTAGGCCAGCCGGGAAAGATAAAGCCTGGCGTTATCAGTGGTCCTACTTGTTTGTGCCGCTACCGTTTGGCTGTCACACACACCGATAATATGCCAAATGTAGTCTATGTGTGTGTACAAAAGTGGGAAAGAGAAGAAAATGTAGGACTGGGGGCTGGGGAGGTTGTGGGATGGGCTGGAAGGACGACATAGATTGGCAAGCCAAAATTTTCAAACCATCTGAAATTTGTTATCTCTTAGTCACTCTTAAATCTTTCCGAGCACCAAGCTTGTTCGGGGGGTGACAATGAGGTCACGTCTCGGGCTATGTTAAGGTGAAAAATGCAACAACTGAGAACCAACGGCCTTCTATGGAAGTTGTGCCATCAAAGATATTAGAGAAAAATGTACGTCAAATAGCTGCGACCACTATGCTCTGTTTGAATGCCTTGTCAAAAAATGTTTGAGATTGTAGGATGAGAGTAATCTCTGAAAAAGACAGCGAAGTTGTTGACTCTTTTTCATTTTTATAGGGCAATAGTGTGAACGAAGCTGATTATATTCCCTCTCGGGAGCCTCAATTTCCAAACTCTGAGCATCTTTACATGCCATTATAATGTCTGGGTTTTTTTTTTCGGCAAGAACCGTAATGCGAGGTGCACAGAGAGAATAAATGTAAGGGGGTGGGAGTGGAGGAAAAAGCAGTCAGCAGAAAAAAAAAAGCAGGAGAAAAGGAGAGCAATGTGATAGTGCGTGTAGAAAGAGAAAAAAAAAACGACGAAAAAGAAAAGGAATACAAGAGAGGCGAGAGAAGAATGGAAAGAAAGAAAAGCGGTGGATGGATTGGAAAAGAGAGGAAGAGAGAGAGAGAGAGGGGGGGGGGGAGAATATAATTGTGACATACATAGCTTGATGGATCAGTGTGCAATGCGAACTCTGTTAGTCATGCTCTATTCAGTGTGAAGTTAGGACGTTAAGTTCATCACCCAATCTCATCTCTTAACCTGTTACCGTTCACCGGGGCCTATGTCTTCTGTACGCGTTAGAGAACCTTTAGTTTCTACTAGCAATAATCAAGACATGGCATCTACGTCGTATTTGTTTTCATGCAGGACAGGCTCAAGAGTTTTATAATCCATTAACAAAGGGTCATTTAAGGCTATTGTTAATCCTGCTCGCAATAGGAATATCGCATACTTGAAGTCAGTAATAATAATAATAATTATGGTTATCTAAAAAGGAAAATCTTTTGTAGGATACACGAATAGCCAATCCTTAGGCTTGCACTAGACATTGTGGGAACAACTTTGCCAACTGGTCTTTCAAATGGCGACGTCTTGTTGATCAACAATGTCAATATGTCCGACCGTCTACACTAAAGCCGTTCACTCAGTACCTCCTTCAATTCAAGTTCTGTTTTTGCCATTTCTACGATCTATATATACCTTACTATTATTATTGTTATTATCATTGATATTGGATTGAAAATATGTGCCGTGTGATATGATTGTTAATCAGGTTATGTGATCGCATAGATGTAATTTGTGTATGCATTTGCCACTGATTATGATAAGTATTTGTGTATAAACCCCAATCGTTTTGGTGATTCTCTTTGACAGCAAACCCAACCCATTCAATTTTTCTTCATTCTACAACAGTCCCTCAAATGTTTGAATCACCCCAAGCCTAGATAAATACTCGTTATCAACTCGCTGGCCCGGATTTCTGTTATCTTTGCGTCTCTTACACAGGGCACGCTAGCTGTGCGCTCGAAGCGAACAACATGGCGGGTCGGGTCCGGTTCAGGAAGTGCGGCCATTGATTTCCTTGTGTTGTGAAGAATAATTCGATCTGTAGGAAAATTTCAGGACGTCATATTAATATATTTCAGCCACAGTTTATCCACTGTGTTCACTTGTTACACGACATTAATGGTTGTCTCGGTCAGATAAGAAATACTGAATTGGTGCAGCAACTTTCTTGCCAATGTTGAAGATATAAGAACCGTCAAAGCCGGAAGTGTTTGCTGAGAGAATCTAACATTCATAGCATTGAAAAAAAGTACAACAACTTTGGACTGGACAGGTTTTAGACATACAGTATTAATATCACCAAAGACAGAGCGACAGACTTTCCTGAATTCAACAAAGATGACGTTGCAGCTGCTTTCCATCATTTTGACGTCAATATTGTTTATATTACCAGGTAAGAATATTTAGGACAGACCTTCATAGGCATACTTGAACATTTCCTTTTGTCTGGTTACTCAAAATATTTGTTAACCTTTGGAGTGCGGATCAAATAAAGGGTATCTTTGCATTTGACTGTATAGAAAAAGGGCCTCATTTATTTATTTTTACTTTTTATTTTTTATTTCCTGTTTACCTTAACTAAATTAAAGAGCATCTTTTCATTATTGACTGGATTTTAATGTCTGAGGAAGTTTCTTTTGTAACAGTTAGTGCTTGCTCGGTTGCTTTGCTGCATCAGGACTATTCTTTCACAACAAATTTATATTACAGAACCATATGTTCTAATCAGTCGAAAAGCATAGTATAATAGCATTGTCTGTGGTCTGTTTTAAATAACACTTAACATTATTCCTGAACCACAGCCGCTAATGCCAAGTTATATCTATTATGAATTACAGAGTAAGAGACTGACGGACGGACTGACACACTCACTCACTGACCCATTGATTCAATACTTACTAACCGACTGAATGATTGACTGATATAAGCATCCATTGCCTAACTCACAGAAGTCTACCGGTGACTCACTCATTCACTCACTCACTCACTCACTCACTCACTCACTCACTCACCCACCCACTCACTCATTCACCCACCCACTCACTCATTCACTCACTCACTCACTCACTCACTCACTCACTCACTCACTCACTCACCCACCCACCCACTCACTCACTCATTCACCCACCCACTCACTCACTCACTCACTCACTCACTCACTCACTCACTCACTCACTCACTCATTTTTCTTCTGTCGCTCTCCCACACCAAACCCCTCTATCTCTTACTCACTCTCTCATGAAGAGTTTATTGTACTACACAGGAAGTAGTAAGTAATCCTTATACCTGCCGTATCCGAGGGCATCCTGAGAGAGACTTACAACTTCTACACCAGGAAATTGTGCTGGAAATTGTGAAATGATAACGGGAGATAAATTCACAGATATCTGCCCCTTCCAAAAGAGGAACTTATGTAAAGGGAGATTATTTTGAACAGCACTATTACTTCTCTTTGCCAGACAAAACAGGTGTTGTGCAAGTAGTGAAAAGAGGAAAAAAATCATTTTACTTCTTGTCATTCGAAACACTGTTCGCCAAAAATTTGATGAAATTATAACAATAAAAAGAAAATATTCTCTTCACATATTTTTGGGCGGGAATTTTTCATGGTGTATGTTTCAAGTAACGGACGCAAAAGTGTTTTTTTTTTTTTTTCCTCTTGACATTGCTTGTTCAATCCTTCTTTTGTCTGGTAAAGGGAAGTATAAGACTGAGGACAACGATCTTCTATTCCAGAAGATTTCCAGTAGTGTGTGTTGTGTTGGAATCCATGGGATTACTGGTGTGTGATTATTGACAGACCACGCTGGGGAAATTTGTAGAATTCCTCGTGGTCAATTATATCCAAATCTACCTGGACTTTGTGAGGTTTCATATATTTTATGGCAAGAAAAAATCAGCGCTATTCCTTACCGTAGGCAGATTGGGCTCTGCCTCTGTGTGTGTATGTCCAGAGATTATTATTCTATAATGAGAGTCATAAAGAATAAGCTTCGGCCCTAATCCAAGAAGTGCTTCGTAGCAAAATGTAATACTGTACTACTGCTGCACAAAGACCCCTCTAAAATAAACACACACACACACGAACAAACAAACAAGTAGAAGAACATAAAAAATAACAAAACAAAACAAAACAAACTACCCATTTCTCTTAGCTTTTTGCCCCATCAGTCCAGTTACGGGTCTCTCCCTTACTGACAAAGTATCCAGAGGTAATCTCGAATTTGGAGCTACTTGCCATAATAAACATAGACCGAAGATGGGTATGAGCATAACTGTGGGTCCGCAACTGAGTGTCCACAAAATATCTCAAAAGTACTCTCACACTTGATCCACTCAGCTAGACTGAGAATTCACCATTAACCCCATATCATAGGCCATTCGAGCAGTTAAGGGGCGATAAGTGACGACCAACACGATCAATAGTGTTCCTATGTGCACGGAAAACCTAATTTGACAGGGGAGCCTAGAAAGTGTTTCGTCACACTCAGGTTTTGAAATTTCGATAAAAATGGGACTGTACTGTTTTTAAACCTAGACAAGGAAACTTAATTACATAAATTAAAATTGAAAAGATGACAGGATGATGAAAAAAAATAACACTCGAACAATGAAGTTGAGGCAACTTCCTTGGACTAATACAGTCCACAGAGGATAGAAAGATACATAACTATAACGAGAGAACGAGAAAGAGAGAGAGGGGGGGGAGGGGAGAAGGGAAGGGTTTAAAAACAAAGAGGAGGTGACGAGGCTAAAAGAAATAGAAAGAGAGAGAGAGAGAGAGAGAGAGAGAGAGAATGAGAGAGAGAGAGAGAGAACAATGGATCATTATAGATAGTTGCAGAGGGTTCTTGGACT
>JBCAUA010083674.1:0-10692 GCA_038406235.1 Peronia verruculata | reverse complement strand
ACTTACACCTCCTTGTCCACAAAGCCAATCACAAGTGCTGTCCCACGTGTTGTCAAACAAAGAAATGGTTACGGGTTTGTCAACAACGTGGCCTGATTATGCAGTCATACATCAACCATCACTTCTACTCCTTTGTATACCTTGTTCCCTCCATCCCCGCCCCCATGTTACTGCAAATCTAGTGATCTAGCACTGTGTGTTTCTTTGAAGTGGACAATCACAATATGATGTGGAATTACAACATAAGTACTCAGGTATCTTGGTTCAACACTGGGCTTTTAGACGGATTTTTTTTTATTTGGAGTGAGGGGTAAATTATTGAGGAAAAATTCCGTTTCACAGCAAAGCCAGGCTCTTAGGCAGAGGGTTTTTAGGCGGAGACCACTGTACTTCAAAAACTTATCAAAAGTGTTGTTCACTTAATTTCCATTCATACATGTTGTTCAGGTTTGCTAGCCATGAAAATTGCATCAAAACTACTTTCATTTCATGAAAGTTTCAAAATCATACTTTTTAAAAATATGGTATCACTATAGCTGTAAATATTATCATCAAAATGGCCATTTTTTTTTTTTTTTTCAAAGTTTAAAATAAAAGTGTTGGAGGCATGACCAAGAAGATGAAATCTGGAGCTACAAGATTTATTAGGCCCAAGGAGAATTCAATTTGCCACTTTTTTTTTCATATAGAAAATCAGCTGTATGTGACTATCTTTTGTGTATGTATCTCAGAATCAACACTCTTGTCAATTTATAGGCTACCTGACCTAAATAACTTTGAGAAAAAAAAAAAAAAAGTAAATCTGACATTGGATCACTTCATGTAATTTGCTCCTATCTCTGAACTATTATCATTGATACAAGTAACTTTTCTTCTGTGTAGTGCTAATTAACTAAGGTCATGTTTGAAGCACAAGATATCTGCCATTAATTTCTTTTTCTTTTTTTTTCATGAAGAGAACTGATCATTCCTTTAACTGATTACATTGATGTATTTCAGGTATTTGTACTTGCCACTGATGTTTGAAATTCTTTTTCTGTTTCCCTCTCTTAATGAACAAGTCTGCCTTCAGTGCACCGAATGCTACATGAACAGAGTTGATGGTAAAGATTTTAAATCAAGCACAATTCATAATTCTTTTTTTTTTTTTGGGGGGGGGGGGGGATACATGATAATAAATCCTGGAATTAATCTTATGCTGATCCAAAATATCTTACTACAAAATAAGTTTATAAATTCTGAGAAATGATGATACATAGATATACGCTAGAGCTAGATCTATTACTTTCCCAAATTCCTATTTTGTGTTCTCCAGTCAGCTGTGAACTTCAATAATTTTAAGGAAATAATAGATCTAGGCCTACTCCCACTTTTGCTTCCCTCTTCCAAGTTATAAAATCTGGTGGCCTTCCACCAGCTAAATATTGCCAGTGCAACAGAATTTACACTATACTCCCTTTCCCACAATATTCTATATATCTCCATCTTTGAATTTTGACAGTCATCCAATCTATATTTATCGTCTGTGCTGCGAAGTCCGCGCCGCCGTTTTTCCCCAACCTAGGGTAATCCCCTTCTAGTCTCGCGAGAATGATTAATACCTAATTTGAATAAGGAACGGGATTTCGCGAGATTTAGGCTCATAGCTAAAAACAGATGCGCGGACCGCAGCACTGTATAATTACTTTAGCCTTTTATGTAGTAATTTTTGGGTCCATTGGCATTGGCTGACCAGGATAGTCCTGTAAAATGATGGCTAGGTTTAGTGTACTCTCTACCTTCTCTGAACTACTGAAATGTGGCAGGGATCTATTGAATACAGTGGTTGACACAATATGATCACACATTTAGAATCCAGATCTAATCTAGATCTAGAACTGGGGTCTAGATTTATGAAGTCTAAGGATTTAATCTGCTATGCTATGGATGGCAGAATCATCTATCGATGAGGGAAAGAAGCGCAATCGTAGCTAAATTTAATTTTAATCAACACTGACTCTGAGAAACCAGTGACCTCTTCCTGGCATTCCGTCAGCAGGCCTATTTTTTTTTTTAGAATGCTTGTGTGGATCAACCCTGTCATGAGTGTCATTTGATCAGTGGTCTAGACTCTTATATAAAAGTACATCTAGAGTCTGAGAGATCCAGATCCATCTAGCAATCTAGCACTTACCGGCTGTGTACTTGCTCGCTAATTCCTTAGCTCCTGCGTGTTCTGGGCCCCATCTTGGTTTCCTTGCCGATTCTCCTTCAGAATACTGAATGTTTTCATTGGGATCCTCCTCTGGCATAGAATTTTCAATAATTTCCGTGGCTGATTTCACACCCATTTTTTTTTTTTTTTAGATCCAGCCGTGATTTGTTTGAGCCCTTCGGACTTGGAGATTGGTGGTCCACCAGTTCCGCAGTGAAACAGCAACGGCTGGTCTGATCGGATGATGAGACACAATATTCACCTGTGATTGGTTAAAATAGTCAATAGCAAATGATTATGGCCTAATGTAAATCACTCGTAAGTTTCAATACCTTGGTAATTTTCTGTGTAAAGTACTTCCGTATCAGCTATTTTAATTCAAGTCCTGGTTCTTTAATTTTATATTTCTAGATGATTACCAAATATTTTTTTAAATATTCAAGGTGGAAGGTCATGAACCCCGATTGTTCCAATTAGATTTGTCTCCCTTCTAACCTTCTTTGGGAATTCCCTTTGACACCAGTGACTTGGCTGGGCCCGATTGACGAAGTGCCATGCCGACTGACCTGACTCGTGCCTGTAAACATGTAACACCAACGCCCAGATGATCAACACATGGGCGTTATCTCTCAGGAAGGCCAAAGGTCGTATCCGAAAAGTTCAGAGACCACAATTTCTAGGTCAAAAAGCACGTGTTGTTTTGTCAATGCACGACGTTGCTCAAGATTCTAGAGTCCAGTGAAGTCTGAGTGAACATGTTAGACAGACACATGTATCGAGCTCTAATCTAGATCTAGATATCAGGGTAAAGGCCTTATTTTTACACTTAAAACTGCGTAAGCCAATGTCGAAGAAGCCCAGCTCAAAACTTCAAGGGACTGTCGCTTATGAAAACCTTTGCTCCCCCCCTCCCCAACAAAAAGAAACAACAACAAAAAAATGCAATTTATACCTCCTAAATTAGGCTAAATCATTGTTGAATTAAATTTTTCAGCAGAATGTCATGAATTTGTAGTAGAGTCACAGATCTTTCAGTTTTAAGATGCATATGAGAAGAAAAGAGCTGAACAAATCTGCATAAGTGCAATGAATGCATATTTTATTGAATGTTAGTCATGTAAAATAAGTTAATTATATTTTAATTTTAGAAAATGATATGAATTTCCATGGTTTTTAAAAAAATATTTACCCAAATAAGTGCCCTGTAGGGTATTATATTTCAATACAGTTTGTCACAGTACATATTTGGTTTGCATTTTGTAGCATTCTCATGTCTACTTTAATCGTAGCAGCCATGTTTATCAGAGCAAAGAAATAAATGTAATTTGTGAAAATTAGCCACTTTAAAGTTCCTGAGGTGCTGGCATTTTCTGTTTGTCAAGATGATCATGAATGTCATTGAGCAATCCTTGGAGGTAGAGCCCATGTTGTTTTAGTATCAAACAGATTACAGATTGTCACTGTTAGTTTAGCGATGTCACTGATAAGAATCTGAATTTTGTAAGGTGGAAATCTTCTCTGAGACCACATGTGAGCAACTATGTGTGCCTCTTTTACTATAGATATTAAACACATTTTTTAAAAATAATTAAATTAGAGGGGAAACAGAAGTCAGAAAGTTTCAGTACAAGAATACATGTAATATTATTTCAAGCAATCTTGCATGTCCAGTGGATGTAGTGATAGCAATAAGAAACCATGATTTTGAAGGAAGACTTGTTGTAATGCACTTTAAGAGTAATCATTTTATAATGAACTTTAAGCATATCATATTATATTGTTTCACATGCATATTCAAGATGACATAAGATCTGAGTTTTTGACACTTGATCACACTTTTTTTTATTCATATTTTGTGTTTTCATACTCACAAGAGGAAACTTGTCTGTACATTTTTAGCTTACATGGGCCAACAAACAAATGAAATAAATTTTGAGCCACTTGTGAGTAAAAAAAAAAAAAGATTTTGCATGCATGTATTTTGTGTTGTATGTGATGTATATAATTGAAGAAAAAAAAACTTTAAGATCTTTTGTCAGCCTCATTTCCTAGTTACATGTATATAGCAGAGCTATAAGGAAGAACTCACTATGTTATTCACAATGAATGCTTTTTTTTTTTTCCTTATGCAGGTGTCTACAGTGATGAATACATGCACAAATATGCTTTCTTACTGTGTTCGCAAAACTCTTTTTGGAGGATTTTCTACTTCCCATCATCTCCTGAGGAAAGATCCAGCTTTGATCTACATGGTGGGCAGAGCACACTCGAGTGACTTCACAAAACATGTGAAACCTAAAAAACCGAAGGGAGTGACCGATAGGAAGGTGAGATCATAAATTTCTGTTTTTGAGCATTTCTTAGCTTTGTCAGTTTATAAGCAGCATATAATTTGTTCTTTCTTCTATTCTTGGGGGTTTTGCAGGGGGGATTTTAAAATGACCAGAAATCCTTGCCAAGAATTTTTCAGGGCATGACATGTCCATGTACTTAGAATTAGAATATCGAGATCATTTCACAAAAAAAGTAAATACCAGCTACAAGAGCTGCAGTAGATACATCTCTAGCTTCATCATTATAGAGTGAACATAACTATATGTTTAGATCTCTTTGTATTCTCCAACCCAAAACTCATGATATTTATACTATATTGTTTATTAACATAAATAACGTGTTTGCTTCATAGGAGCGACATTTTGTGGATTTTGCTGAGATTCAGGTGTGCGGAGGAAAAGGAGGTGATGGTATGTTGTCTTTCCTCTCCCTCCCCAATCAAGAATGGGCTGGTCCAGATGGTGGCAATGGAGGCAATGGAGGTCATGTCATATTTCAAGGTATTGATACTAACCAGAACATATGGTTATCTGCAGTTGTATTCATAACCTTTTCACCCATGTAATCACTTTAGGCTGCGACAAAGTTATCTAGTGTGAGTCTGAAGTGAGTATCACATCCTTACCTTTCCTTGGACAAGAATACAAAAACATGGCCGAGAGTACATATGTGCATATTTCATGTTTTATAGTAGTCTGCCTTCCTCTAGGTTATGAACACAGACGGCAAAAGAAATAAAGAATTAGAAGAAACAGATTAATAAAGAAATGGGTTCCTTTATTCCGTGCTTTTTAATACATCTCTTTAGCCTTAAGCCACTGCAGTCTTTGCTTTATTTCATTTACGTTATTGTGTCATTGGAAGGCGTGAGAGAGGCTAACTCATAAGTTTCATCATTGTCGAGAAATGCCAATCCTGTATGAACATTATCAAATGTTGTGAACAAGTTACATGTGTATATGTTTCACAACATGTTTTGTTTCATAGAAAAGTCAGATTGAAGTTCCATACAATAAAGATCATACTCACACAAAAAGTGGGCATATTTTATGCTCACAGCTAAATTCAAGCACTATATGTCACATAGCAGATTCACATGGTACTTTGTTACAGTAGCCTACATATGAAATTTCTAAAAAGAAAAAAGACATTAGTGTATTTCATAAATGAAAAAGACAGTACAAAGGTGGATGTAATCACAGGCACAGTTGATATTTTAGTGATAAGATATAAAAAAAAAAATCAGGTGGTGGTGCATCATAGTGTGGTTAAATAAAATGAATGGATGAGTCTTCCTTCACTCTGTACCATAGGATACCACTGTCACACTTGCTGAATTTTTCTTGAACAATAAATAACTTTATAAGATATAAGTGAAGAATTTATAGTTCATATATTATATTTCATTTCAGTCAGTTGTTTATTCTTACAAAGAATAAACATTGATTTCATTTGTTGTTTCACTACCTGTAGCCAATCACAATGCGAAGTCCCTGGCCCATCTACAACCCATAGAGAAAGCCAACGATGGTGTGAAAGGTAGAACAAAACACAGAGATGGAAAGAATGCAGAGCATCATTATATAGAGGTAGGCAAAAATGGAGAAAGTGAAGCAAATGACATGGGTTTGCTTTAAAACATGTGAGTTCTGATTTTATAAGCATTCATACTGTATATCAATGAAATGAAAGAGTTGAAAAGGAAAATTTGATATCAGCTGGTAGACAATGTGCCTGTAATGATCATGACGAGTCAGTTTCAGTAGCATAATTTTTTTTTTTTTTTATCAGTGAAGCCATAAATTTGGTTCAGTTATTAATTCATCGTCAAGCTTGATGTTCATTTAAGTTCCAGCCGTGAACATTGTTATTTCCAGGTGCCATTGGGTACAGTGGTGAAGTCACTTTCAGGCCACATTTTGACATCCCTGGACAAAGACGGTGACATCTTCGTGGCAGCACGTGGTGGGGCAGGAGGCAAGGGCAACTACTTCTTCCTCAGCAATCAGAACAGAGCACCAACAGTTGCGGAAATCGGAGCTACTGGGCAAGAAAGGCAACTCTTTGTGGAGCTGAAGACAATGGCTCATGCTGGACTTGTACGTAAAGTTTGCTTCTGAAGTCCATCATTTCCCCTTTTTTTTTTTTTTCAACATGATAAGAGCAAAAATATGAGGGATCCTAAGATCAAGGCTGATTTTCATGAAAAGGAAAACCAGAACATTAAACTGAGTAGAAAGACTCCTCTCCCCAATTTCATACCAAAAAGCCAAAATCTAATCCAAAATTCTTGTACTTTTTGCATAGAAGATTGTTATATTGTTAATATCTATTTCCAGATCAAGGTTATTTTCCAGTTGACACTTAAGCCAAAAATATCAATATGATTCCTCAAATATCAGCCCTCATGCAAGATGCATTGAATTGTTTTTTTGTGAGGCATAACACACTGGTGTAGTTTGAGACATAAAAGTAGTTTTTGTCCTTTGTCTTCATATGATACAGAAATTCCAACCCAGTATGAAGAGCAAGGAGATCTTACAAATGTGTTGTTCCCATACCTACATTATGGTGGTTAGGATGTACTGAGCATCTGAGACTATTCTTAATGTAGTTTGAAGCTAGTAGAATCAGAATTTCATTAGCTTGACTAATGGGTCGGGACCCCTTGGAGGTTATCAAGCCTTGGCATGGGGATCGCAAACCTTGCTATAAATGGCTTGGAATAAAATTTATTTTTTCGGTAACATTTTTGATGCTCTTACATATTTTTTTTTGTTTCAGTGTTTCATTCTTAGAATGTAAATCAAACTGCTGATAATAAGGGGTCCAATGGGTTTCAAGCTTTTGTGTAGGGGCCACAAGGCAAAATGTTGAGAACCACTAGTGTTGAGGAAGGGAGTGATACAAGCTGAAGTTTGTTGTAGTCTTTCTCTGTTTAAGATATGGTGCAGACCTTGTTGGTGAAGGGAATTTAACTTTATTTACAAGAATGTTTGTTTTTTTTTTTCTTAATCTCGTTTGAATACTGGTGGATGTAATCAGTAATACCTGGATATATTCCATCACTAGGCATTGTAGTACAAGAGAACAAAGATATTTTATGTCACTTATGACCAGCTCTTTGATGTCATTATTTGGAACAGCTGCTCTAATTCCACATCAGTAACAAGGCAAAAGACATGGGAATGTGGACTTGCACTATATTTGTTATTAATTTGAATGTTGGTGTTGATTTCAACACTCATTTTTCTATTTGCTAATTGGAATTCACAGATAGGCTTTCCCAATGCCGGCAAGTCCAGCTTGCTGAGGGCCATTTCTCGGGCTCAGCCAGCTGTCTCTGCCTATCCCTTCACAACACTGAATCCACATGTGGGTATGGTCTTGTACGAGGATCATGAACAGCTTGCAGGTTTGTACTCGCTTTGGGTGAAATTCAGATAGAAGTCATCGTTCATTTTCACAGAATTACATACTCGACCATTTGGTGAAAACTTCTAGTACAGTGGTCTCCGCCTAAGAAGTGGGTTCTTAGCCAGACAGGTTCTTAGGCGCACTGAAAAATTACGCAACCCATATGACCACAGATTGTCTTCACAACTATAATTAGTTGATCGTTACCGTTAGTTAAAGATTTATCTATGTGAATAAGTACAGCCTTCTTAGCATATAGAGTTACATCAATACTGCTCAGCGCTGAAAAGCCATGTGATTTTCACGTAACGGTATCCATGTTGAAAACATGATATTGCTATGCCACCCCATGGACAATCGCACAAGTGACTCAAGTGTTTACAGACCGACCGAAGCAGCAAAACAGCTGACCAGTCGGAAGGATAAACTTACACCTCCTTATCCACAAATCCAATCACAAGTGCCGTCCCACGTGTTGTCAAAACAAACAAAATGGTTACGGGTTAGTCAACAACGTGGCCTGATTATGCACTCATACATCAACCATCACTTCCACTCCTTTGTCTACCTGTTCCCTCCACCTCCACTTTACTGCACATCTAGGGTTGTGGGTTTCTCTCAAGTGGACAGTGGAATTACCCCATAAGTACTCAGGTATCTTGGTCCAACACCCGGCTCTTAGAGGGATAAATCATAGAGGACAAATTCCGTTTCACAGCAAAGGCGGGTTCTTAGGCGAACCGGGCTCTTAGGCGGAGGGTTCTTAGGCGAAGACCACTACCACTGTACTGCTATTACTGTTTTACAGACTAACAATTCATAGTGGTCTCTGCCAAAGAGCCCGCCACCTCAGAACCCAGTCTGCCTAAGAACCCCTTTCTGCTCGAAACAGAATTAATAATTTACCCTTCTAAGAACCTGCTCCCAAATAAAAAAATCCGCCAAAGGACTCGGTGTCGGGCTGTGACACATGAATACTTATAAATAGTTATGGTGTAATTTCACATCATATAATTGTCTTGCGTCCAGGGCAAATGAGTCGCAAGTCGTGCCAGGTGAGTTCAAGTCAAAGCCGTTTTTTTTACACTTTTTCACTACTTTCCGACTATGATACCAAAATATTTTTTTTTTTTTTTTTCAGATTAAAAAAAGATTAAATTGACGTTTTGTGAAAAAAAAATTTAATATCTTAGCTGGAAAGTAGTTAAAAATGACCAAAAACAGCTGTATATCTTTGTTGCCCGAGGTGACTTCCGACTCATTTACCCTGGTCACAAGACAACTGTAAACACGTACTTGAGAAACATGCACAGTGCTAGATGTGCAGTAAAATGGGGATGGGAGGAATAGGTGCACAAAAGAGTGGAGGTGATGTTTGATGTATGACTGCATAATCAGGCGGGATCGTGAACTAACCCGTAAGCATTTCTTTTATTTGACAACAAGTAGGATAGCACTTGTGATTGGCTCTGTGGAAAGCAAGTGTAGGTTTAGCGTCCTGGCAAGTCAATTGTTTTGCTACTTCGGTTGCTCTGTAAACACTTGAGTCACATGCGGCGTGCACGATTATCTAACCAACATCATGTTTTCACAACAATAATACCGTCTGAAATCTTACTACACTTGGGATTATTGAATATTGATGTAATCATAGCTAAGAAAGACCAGGAATTTATTAGATCTAATTACAACACACATACAGGGAAGAGGGTCGTACTTAAAGTAATTCACATCATTAACTAACGGTGGTGATCAGTTAATCGTAATAGTGAAGACAATCTGTGGTCAGACAAGTTGCATAACTTTCCAATTAAGAGTCTGCTTTTTTATGTCTCCTGGCGACCAGGTTCTTAAGTGGAGACCACTGTTTCAATAATATGAGATGTGTTGAAAAAATAAAGGTATGTAAAGCATTTACTTGTGATGAAAAGATGTGGCTGAAACTCCAAAAAAGGACTTCAGCATCCCTCCGAAAGCTGTCACATTAGTTATGGTTGAGTTATCTGTGACCGAGAGGCTAAGTCTGAACCGATATTCTATTTCATCTTGATCATACTCTTCTCTGCACTTGTGACAACTGAAAAAAAATCAGAGACTTGCAATGCCTTGGTGATCATCAATCACAATTAAATCTTTTTCTAAATTCTTTGCCTTTATTCAAAGAGTTTTTTATGCACCAAGGAAACAATTCATGACAACTCACAAGTTGTTACTGAAGAAAACGATCATATTCTTTCAGACACTTGGTGAGAATATAAAATAATCTGAAGGAAATATCTAGATCTACATAAAATCACATGCAGAACAAATGCTATTAGTATTATCATAACACATCATACCAAACCCTGCAAACTTAATACATGTATTATAACAAAAATGAGGAATATAAACGGGGATGCAGTAGCTCTGTGGTATGGCGTTTGCTCATAAAGAAAAACAGGCCAAGATCGACTCGCAGGTCCTGCATCGGGGAATGGAAGGACACAAGGATCGAAAACCCACACTTTTCTAGTGACTCAATGGCCTTCTGGCTTCCTGTGGATAGGGAGGTCTGATGTCTAGCCTTCTTGGATAAGGGCAAATATATTTCGGAGGTCCTGTGTGTACATCATGCAAGTTAAAGAACCCTTGGCAGTTCAAAATCGATGGAAGAGTAGGCTGAGTGCTTCTGTCCAGGCAAAATTTCAAATTTCTATCCACAAAATTTCTCAGCAAAAATTGGGGGGAGGGGGGGGGGGGGGGAAGAG
>JBCAUA010083663.1:0-10692 GCA_038406235.1 Peronia verruculata | reverse complement strand
CACACGATTTTCCTCAGCCCATCCATCTGTAAAACGGGTACCTGATGTATATCAGGGGAAGTACAGTGGCGCTGCACTGCAGCGACACGGTCTGAAATGGCCAAAACAATTTCCCCTCTTGGGGGGTCAAGGGATAGTACTTTTACTTTTTTTTTTACTTTTTACTTTTACTCATGCCAAATTGGCCTCACTCTTGCATTCAGTTTCATTACTATATGTAAAAAAAGATGATTATTATTTTGCATCTCTTTTAAATGAATGTGATATTTTTTTTTTTGTTTTTTTTTTTCAAGTTAGATATTGATGATGCATTTTGCAATACTTATGTCTGTATAAATGATGGGTCTAGCAAGATGGATGCATGCATACATTGATAAATGTGATCGTTTGTTCTCTAGGGTATCGTGAAGCCAGATATTGTTTTCTTTGGAGAAGAGCTTCCCAAAAGATTTTATTATTATCTAAAAGACATGCTGCAAACAGACATGGTTCTAGTGATGGGAACGTCACTTGAGGTGCGTGTGATAATTGTTTATTGTTTGCTTTCAGTTACATAAAAGCATTACAGTTTTTTTAATGTGACACAATAAGGACTTATGAGTTTATTTTATGGCGTCAGTCAAACTTCATGTGCCCCAGTCTTCTTTTTTTGCATTGGCTTTGTTTAAAAATAACAAAAACTTCATATCAAAGTTTTTAAAAAATACAGTTTTATAATTGTACTTTTGAGGAGATCTCATGTTTCTTGATTGTGAACTATTTACATCTCTCTTATTTATGAAGGAAATCACTTGAAAGATACAAATTTCATTGCTTGCATTGTGATCATTTGATTCCTTATATTTACAAATATATATATTTGTGATGCAAGCACATTCTTTATGCTCTCTCAACTGAAACTTTGTGACAAAATTAGGTTTGTCATTTAAGTTGTTCACCTCGAGATAACACAGTATTTGCCTGATGTTTATCAGCTCACCATGTTTTGTTCTGTTTTCAGGTGCAGCCCTTCGCTGGGATCATAGACACTGTTCGATGGACTGTGCCCAGGGTGCTTTTCAACAGAAATGCTGTGGGACCTTTCAAACATGGCAAGAGGGCCAAAGATTTTGTCTCAGAAGGTAAGACCCATTCCATCTACCTGCTTTTAGAATAAAGATGAAGATGAGATACAAGGTATTTCTTTTCACAGGTTTTGTAGGTGTACATGTCTGAGAATACTTCTTCCATTTAGTTAGGATATGCGCTATTTCTGTCATTATTGTTCATATTTCACATCTCAGAAGGTAAGACCCTTTCTTCTTTTACCTGTTTTTAGAAGAACAACGAGGATAGAGGACATTTCTGTCTTTATAGGCAATGGGTTTCTTGTCTTGGAAGACAAGATCATTTCCATCCAGCTGCTTGTAACTAAAGCTAAAAACAAAAGATGGGGCTTATCTGCTTCATGGCTTTGGTAATCATATTATATGACAGTTGGTAGAAACTAATATATTAACTGTTAACGTTAGTGTGCACAATCTCCAAAACAATAGACCACATCAAAATACTGTCTGTTACAAGTCTTGAGATGGATGAGTAAGGACCAAGTTCATGTCATTCAGTGCTTCAACTGATCTTTTCATTTCTTATAGCAGGGATGACAATCGGTTTTGTACATCGTAAATTTTGAACTGAATAAACCCATTCCTTCCATATCATCATAGTAATTTTAATCAGATGGCTATATGAATAGTCTTTTTCTTCCTAGAATATGACAGTATTATATACTGGTCATAAACAAAAGCTTTTAATTGGACTCATCTAGTAACTCATTGTTTTGTAAGATATTCACTTGCCAATTTGATTGATCCAGATATCCATCCCAAAATCATGTTTTCTCAACTTCTGTTGTATAACCATTACTATTCAGTGAGTATAATTTTGTTGGTCCATTAAGTATATTGAATTAATTTTTTTGTGAGAACTTAATTTTTGTTTGTTTTTTTGTCTAGGGGACTTGTTGGAGTGCCTTCAAACATTTGCTCACATGGCAGGCTTTAAAGAAGACATGGAAGAACTCATCACTAAAGCAGAGGGAACATTCAGATTGGTAGGGATTTAATTCAGAGCTTATAGCAACTTCATCAGCTCCCAATATGATCTACAAATTTATCTTTACTTAAGATTTCCTTAAATGTTTCAGGCCATCTTCAATTCCTTGCCATCTGCTCCCTGAAAATTACTGTTTAGTTCTCTATATTTAACATATAACTGTAGTGCAGCTGGCCCTCCAAATTGTTAAATTATGGTTTCTTTTATGAATAATATAAACTTATGCAGAATATATGTATAGAAAACAATGCATAATATACCATTTAGGTAAGGATTTATACCTGAGGGTAATACAGAAGTAGTCTTAGGCATTTCAAATAGTACCAAGATACCATGTGGCCCGTGATTTTTATAATAAGTTAAAATATGAGAGTTCAGTGTTTGAGGTTTGAATATTAAATAAACAATATTCATTTCTAAATACTTCAAATATCTGTTGAAGTTGTTTGGGAAAACTTTCAAACATGCTAAGCGAGATAACATAGACCTGTCCTAATATTCAGATGATAATGCATTGAAGAAGTGTGTTATTAGAACAGTTTTTGTACATCCGAGTTACTTTCTAACAATAAATGACTTATCTTATTCTTTAACTTATCTTATTTTTGAAATCCAGGCTGCTCCTCCACCACCACCAGAGCCATCGCAATTCAAGGGAACAAATAAAATTAATCCTTCCCACAAGACAGATCCTGTGCTGGCAGCCATGTGGCGGCAGAATGCACGCATCAACTTATTTTCAGACTCTGACTCAAGTGATTCTTCAGACATCACAGAAACAGACTCTGACTCCTCTTCAAGTTCAGAAAAGCGGCCAGTGAACAAACCTGTTCCAACCATCCAAAATGGCAGGCCCCCTGCTGCAGGCAAGCCTCAGAATTCCAAATCCAATGGTGTCATGCCTTCCTCTAAAAATGGTCTTCTCAGCTCGAGGCCCCCGAGTGGTAAACCTCCAAATGGAACCAATGGCAACAGGAATTTCAGCAATAATACAGCTCAGACCCGTGGCATTTCCTCACTTTTGACTCGCAGGAAGGCAAATAGCAAACCCACAACTCCGGTCACGGCTCGGAGACGTGAAAACTCTCCCTCACTTGTAGAGAATGGCTCAGCACGAAGAGCTGACATGTCTTGGACAGGAAATATGAGCAGGAAGAAGCCACAGATTGATGTGGCACTGAACCCACACAGGAAAGCTGCTCCACCACCAGGGTCCCATGCCACAAAGCCACGCTCCAGTTCCGTCAACAAAGCAGCCCCTGAGAAAGCCCACTCCAGCAAAGTTGGTGGATTCCGCTCTGTTATAGATCGTGTGCGCTCAGCCAAGCCAGCACGACTGGCATATCAACATAGGGCCAGCCCTAAGCCTGTGTACGATGCACGCATTCTAGCATTCACTGCTTCTAACTCTAGTAGTTCTGATGACGATGATGACGATCGGGATGACATTGAGGATGATTCATCTTCAGACGACTCCAGATGAGTGAATACATGACATGTCTCACTGCTTGTCTATGTGGAACAATCTTATGTCAGATGATGTTGTTATTACTGTTTCTCTCGGTACGCATTTTGCATGAGAATTGCATGTGTTTTTTAACTGGAATTTAATGTGAATACTGTCGGTGACTTGATCATGACTTAGTATGACAGAAAACAGTTTGTCAGATAGTTGCCTTGTCTTAATCATAACAGGCACTAAAATTGATGTAATGCATAATATTTATCTTCTTATTTCTTTCCTGCTCTAGATCTATTGCCTTTTTTTATTCCATGTCTTGGATTTCTTATTTTTTCTTTTACAGATACATCTTTTCATCTTTAGCCATTGGACTCTTAAAAGATGGACCATTTGCTCTTTAAATGTCCATCTCAAGAGGGTGTCTTTCCTTTAATTATTATTTATATTGATGTTTTGCAGTTGAGTAGCTGTTGTCCTATTCCATCTACCTTCTGTCTTCTGTCTTCTCTTGCCATACTTGGCTGGCTGTAATCATTGCTGTTTACCCAGACAATGAGTACCCATGGTCAGGCATGATTAACTAATAAATATAGCACTCATTTCTTCTCTTTCGATGTTTCACGGCGTTGTATTTTGTAAAGAATGGTTTTGGGAGAGGGGACAAAGCAGAAACAACACATTTCAGTGAAAGAAAGAAATGTCCTTCGAAAATCTTGCTTTTATATACTCTCCGAAGCAGTCTTTGACTAATCAAGTAAATAGGCCTACTACCGCCCACCAGTAGCGATGGCCAAACACACTGAATGAATGAGCATAAACCCATTTTTGTAGTCTTTACTCTTAAGAGCTTGAAATCAGTCACATTGTAGATTTTCAGAAGAGATTGACTTGCTCTGATGATTTAAGGAGGGGGCGCGGGTCCTGAGGGTGATTTTTTGTGTGCTTGAAATACAGAATTTTTACACATCAAATTCACATTCAGCATATCCGAATGAGAGAAAAAGTGTGGACAAAATGTTTATTTTGCTTGCAGTTGCTATGACAACTGCACTATATTGGATTTTGTGTTTTGAAAATAATCTATTTTCAAAAGTGTAAGGCTCCTAGAGTATTAAATAGAATAGTGTGAAATTTTGCACATGAATAATATAGCCTAAGGTAAAAGATAAAATTTGGTTTTTGTTTATATGTCATAAAATATTTTGTATACATATTTTAAGGTATGTATATTGACAGATGTAAATTTTTCACAATTTTTCACCAAATATCCCATTTTCCTTTCGAAAATGGAGATGAAATTCAGAAAAAGCATGCATTTTATTGAAACCTATGCTATGGGGGATGTATATTCTGAATTTGAAGGAAAATGGTGGAGAAACAGAAAAGCCTCAGGCAAAAATGTGGCGAAATCATACATTTTGAAAAAATTGCAGTTGAATTTTCATAATCTCTCTTTACAATCTTTAAGTGGTGCCGTGTTGGCAGCATTTTGGGGTATGAGGCATATGTTTCAGGCCCCATCCATTGGTTTTCTGGTGTGAGAAAAGGTCAACATGTGGAAAAAGAGGAAACTCCATTTTTGGGGTTTTGGTCCCAAAACCCTTTTTTCGGGCCCCCCCCCCCCCCCTTTTTTTTTTTTAAAGAAGACGAATGAAAAATACAGAATCTCAAAATCTGGAGTCACATTACCTCTGTAATATCATAGGAAAATTCTTCTCATGATGGTCAGACACATCTTACCAAATGACTTTAATAGTGCATTGTATCACTTTTGATTTTGTTATGCAACCTGATGCTTTTCTGTTGTACTTTCCCTCTCACTAAATCTGTCGAATAAGTTTTGTCTAATCCTTCATGTTTCATGTGACGGTGCCACATTTTATTTCTGTTGTAGTCGCATGTTGGGAACATTTGGAACTGGAACATCGCTATCCAGCCACATTGAAGAGACTTAACATGGCTGAGAAACAAGCTAAAATGCAGCCAGTCAGGCAGTCTTTTATATTCTGGTTGACATACCCCAGAAGCCATATCCAAATTTGACATCCATGAGCTACCTTTTCACTTACAAGGCTCAATCTGTTTTGTGGCAAGGACATTTTGAAATTTATGGCAAGTCTGTTACCATCAGAGTGCAATTTCCTAGTTCCTAGTTTTTCCTAGTTTTATGCGAATGAAAATTTTCAATACAAAGAATGAAAGAGGAAGCGGACAGCGCTGTTATGTAATGTGCAGTTAACCTCATAATGTGCATGCATGTTACCACATAAAGCCATACACTCTTGGACGGGGCTGTTTTTATCTGTGGTTTGAAATCACGGTAAAATGCCGAAAATGTAATGCTTTATCACTGTTAGGTTTAATTTTTTAAATATTTTTTCATAACTGAAATTTTTATTTGGAAATGCAGTGCCATACTTCAGTTAATTTTTAATTTTGAAGAGTGCCTTTCTTTTTATTTGTTTCACTGACAAACAGTGACTTGTAAGCTTTTTTTGACTAACTTTCCTTTCTTCCCTTGCCCTAGCCCAAACCTTGTATCTGTTTGTAAGCTTTTGCTCTGCCTTAGTTTATTGTATTGTACATTTGTTTATGTGATTCTAAACCTACAGTGTAAATCCATCTCTTTCATTAAGTTCACTGACACCGAAGGAGAATTCACAAATATTTTTACTGTCTTTAGAAGATAGGAATATAGTTATTAACTCCACAGGTGCCAAATGAAAAACTGCTGGAGTGCCCGAGTTTCTATGTTGACCTTGCTCCTGTTTAACCATAGCAGGTTAAGCCTAAAGTTACTGTTAGAATAATCCCTTATGATTATATTGTTAACTACAAGAAGGATTCAAATGGATTGAGCAACACATCAGCTTTTCATTACATCATCCCTTTGACAGTTCTAGGATTTAGTGATTGTCATTGTAAATGAGTTCACCTTTAGCTGGTTTTCAGTATCTTTAATTTTGTGATGGTTGCCTTCATCAGTAACTTTGCTTATAATTTGTTAATTTAATTATTATTTTTTGTTTTTTCCCACTGACCAGTGTTGTTGTCCAGCTTTTTGACACATATGATTTGTTATGATTGTGTGGAGTTGTTTGTTGTTACACAATCTCTGGACATAATGGCAAACTGTTGGCTCCTGCAGATTTTTAAGGAAGGGCAGTAGAATAATTATCTGTATGTTTGCAAATGGGGCTACAATACATTAGTTTGATTAATGCAAACACAGATTTCTTGTAAAAATTTACCCAATTTTAAATCCATGCTGTTCTTACAACAGAAAAGATAGAAAATGTATCCTCATATTTGGCTTAGAATATACACTTTTAGGTACTGAAATTTCTCTGAGGCACTGTTCAAATGAAAGACCAGGTGCAAGAGTTTGAATAATATTTTTTAGATGTTGTGAGACTTCATTTAATCCAGAGAGTGCGCTAGTATGTTCACAATTTATATTATATGTGTGAAACACTAAAATAGCGGTGTAGTTTGAACTGAAGTACTTCACATATGTAGACATTAGGTGAAAGTCTAACATATTATAAATTTTGGGTTACTGCACATCTAGAATGCACCTAAATTATCACCTTATATGATTTATATATGTTGAAAAATGTTGTAAAGATATTTCAAAATTGTCCTGGCTGTTTTTATACTGTAAAGTAGATGCTTGGAATCTTCATCTGCTCACTGATATGTTTTTGTTGGACCTACTTGACATCAAGAGTTTGGAAAACAGTGATGAGTTTATATCCATAGACAAATGTGTAATGATTTTGATGTTTCGAACATGTCTACAGTATTTCTCTACAGTGTGAAGCCAGAGGCATGCAGGGTTTATCTGCTCATTGATATGTTTTATTGTACATGTTTGACATCAAGGGTTAGGAAAGGAATAATGATTTTAAATATACAAAAGCTGTATGATAATTATTTATAGCTGTGTTTTTCAAAGCTGTTTCAGCTGGCACTGAAAACCAGCAATGTGATGACCATGTGGTAACTGCTATTATATTCTAGTGCTGAAAGCAAACAGCATTGGATTTGTGATGACTCTCAGTATTGCTGAAGATTTCCTTTTTTTTTTTCTTTGTAAATCAGTCAGTGCTCAGTTCAAGCTTTGGTGCCAAGTCTTGTTGATGTTTGTCACCCTGCCAAAAGATAGCAATGGGTATTTTTTTCATGGGAGCAATTTTTTTTCTCTATTTTGTTATGGCTGTTTATCATCCACGGCCACACATATCCTTGCCCCTAGTTTTGGTCCTTCTGTAATTTCATATACCCGGTGCAGCAATTGGAAAGTCTTAGAGGCCACATGAGAAGTGGAAATGCAGATGGTACTAAATAATCTGAATCAAGTTTTGAGAAACAAGGTCTTTTTATTACATTCTCTGTGTTTTGATATCTATGACTTTAGATGCACATATACATGTAATTATCTTTGCATTTTAATTCTTTTTCATGACAATGAAGGCCTAAGTATTAAAAGGTTAGTCTTTGTTCATAAGACAGGGAAGAGCAAACAAAGAAAACTAGAAGATAAGAAAAGAAAAATGGACTTAGTTTCATGTGCATTTCCACTCCTTGTCTTGTCACAGGGATCACTATCTTAGTTTTGTTATGTAAATTACATGAAGATAAAGTGATATATAATTATGAGAGACAATTTATATTTTGCTTCTTACCTTAGATTTGTTCAGCATTATTATTGTTATTTGAATATAACAGATTTGTGATTTGACTTTTTCCTGGGCTCCTGTGATCTCTCTTTGTGACAACTTCAGTGGCTGTATATTTTGTGTACTCTTTTTTTCCTGGCAATGCACTAATGCTGTCCACATAATGGACAAATCACTTGTCATTGGTGACTGCCAACAGTTATTTTTTTAATTTCTTGGTTTTGATGTTACTGGAGAAATTATGAATTCTCAACCATGTAAGGCCTGGAATGATGGTATTGGCCTCCCCCATCCATCATTCAACTCTGGTCAAACATTTTCGTGGAGGAACATACAGGTTGTGTGTGTTTTCGTATGCTCCATGCAGACAAACCTCTTTTAACTGTGAATTTACATATCAAGTAACAGCAACATCGACTATTAAGGTCTCCTATCGAAGACTCTCTCCTCATAGTGTGTATACATTCTCTGTGTTGGAGGTTCACTTATGTGTCAGATCTTTTATAGCTTATCATCTCTTATTTTCCTTCTCCTCTTACCAGGTAGGATGCTTGCGTGATTTATAAAGCAGCCACTCTCTGCCGTGAGAAGTATTAGATAATAAAAAGCCACGTATTGCCGCCCGAGAATTAAATTGTCCTAACGACCACAGTTTTATATTGTGGTTATGACAGTTTAATTGTGGGTCGACGATATCATAGCAGCTGTGTAACTTGTGCAGATCTAAGACTAAATGGCTCATTACATATCTTGAAATGTAAGGATTACAAATGTTAGACTGCCATTATCTGTATTTCTTTGATACCTTGAGTGGCAAAATCTTCCATAGAAATAGCTGGCTTTGACTTTCTGGCATGGAAAATATTAATGTGTATGTACAGTATCTATGATGTTTGCTATCTGAGGTTTGTCTTGGCTCATTGTAACAAGATAATAATCCAGCTGTGAACATTGGTTGTTATAGAGACCTAGGCACAGATCTGATTTACTGATTACCTCCATGAATGATTACGCTACCGTATTTCATTCCTTTCATTTTACATATTTTTCTTCTGACTAAAACTGGAACTAGGGAAGGCAGTTGAAGTCGCCAAAGGAAAAGCTGTCAGTGTCAAAATAATTTCTAGTCTCAAAATACATTGGTTTTTAGTGTCAGAATCCTGAAATGCTTGAACATGTACATAACATATTTGTCTGGATGTTGAGAATAACTGAATGAATGCCCATTGATATTGTCTCATAGAATATAGTAAAAAAGAAAATGTATATGTAGTAAATCATTATATAGTTATGTCATACAGATTTCAGAAGAGTGTAATATTAGATTGAACTTTTTCTCTTTTTTTTTTCTTGCGAAACTAGGATTGAGAATATTTCTTTAGAAGATGAACATTCTTCAGCTGGGAGAGAATGGAAGTTATGGCTTTTACTGATTTGTGTGTAAATCAGTCTTAGCAGTATACGTATGTCAGAGTGACCAAGTACTGAAACTTGTGCTGTTTTCTTCCTGTTGTTATGACTACATGTACATGTATATAACTACTTAATTGGCTGCATATGATCTGAGATTGTACATTCAATCTCACAGAGTGTTTGTTATCTCATTGTTCACAGTTGACTAGAGCACTGTCTTCAACCCAGATGGAATGTGATAACTTGAAGCTCACAAAACAGTATTCTTGTCTGGCAAATATGACACATCTTGAGGGAAAGTCCATGTTTTTATCCTACGCAAATGTGATAATGATGATGTTATCGGTGGGGATGTTGTTGTCAATTTGTAGTATTGAGACAAATAATTCATATTTAATGCATCTAATGCTTGTGTGTTGTGCTCAGTGTCATTTTGTACTGTGGTCTCTGTCTAAGAACCCGCCACCTGTGAGCAGGATCCGCCTAAGAACCCGCCTCTGTTGCAAAACGAAATTTAATATTTTCTCTATAGTTTGCCCTGCTGAGAACCTTGCTATTAAATGAAAAATCCAGGAAAGAGCCTAGTGTCATGTTAAGATATGCGATCTGCGAGCACTTATGGTGTAATTTCACATCAGATTGTCCATTTGAGAGAAACGCACATAGCTTGTTATATAGTAAAATGGAGATGGGAGTGGAGAGAAAATATAGGCAAGCAGTGGAAACGATAGTGATGTGTGACCGTATAGTCAGGCCACATTGTGGACTAATCTATAAGCATTTTTTTGTTTGACAATACATAAAAAAGTAAAAAAAAGTAAAAGTACCATCCCTTGACCCCCAAGAGGGAAAATTGGCTTGGCCATTTCAGACCAGGCCAGCGCCATTGTACTTCCCCCCAATATACATCAGGTACCTGTTTTACAGATGGGTGGGCTGAGGAAAATTGTATGTTGAGTATCTTTCCTAAGGATACAACATACAACCGTTGCGATTCGAACCATCAACCTCTGCTTCCAAAGGTGGCAATACAAATCACTG
>JBCAUA010083662.1:0-24451 GCA_038406235.1 Peronia verruculata | reverse complement strand
ATAGCTCAGTTGACTATATGTCATAGTAAAGGTCAAAACACTCTTGGTTTGCACTCAAAAATGATATGAGGGACACACAGAGGCCATCAAGAACCCGAAATAGTTCTTATAAAGATGGTTGGTAGGGAGCAAAATTCGATAAAAGATACACTCAGAGAGCCAAAACACAGCAACAAGAGGCCCAGAAGTCATGAAAAGAGGGCTAGTATGTAAAAAAAAAAAAAAAGGCTGTTCCAAAGCAGAAAGCCAAACAGAAAACTCTTCATGTCAATTTTTCACTTACAAAAAAATTTAAACGCATTTTTCTCAAAACCCTTTTTTTTTCTTTTTTTGACATTTTTTTTTTTTCTATGCCCTTGTTTGTTTTGAAACTGATTCAAACCAAATTTGGTATGCAACTCTCTCTCTCTGAATGAACAAAAAGAAGAAGAAAAAGAAGAATGTCACAAGTGGTCACACTGGGTCCTCTACCTTCATCACCTTCACAAATAGGTGTCCTTTTGAACTGCAGCGATAAACCTGTTCTTCTATATATATTTTAACATGTTTACTTTCAATAAATTCATCATTGATTGTCCAGCCTAGATCTAACATAGTTTTACAGTCAGCTTAAAACTCACAATTTTCAATTTGAAACTGAAAGATATCTATTGACTTCTCAAAACTGGCTTTCCATAAACACTGACAAGCATGACTGGTTTGACTGCAAGAGGAAGTGTGTATGGTACATGATTGAAAAAAACAAAGGCCAAATCATCCTATTCCTCTGATATGGTTGACAGTGTACTGAGCCTTTCAGCCTCTTCGGGATGGTTGTCTCGGCTGAATCCTTTGATACCATGGTTGTATGGCAAAAATAATGACGAAATCGTAATAGCCTCACACATGCACAGGTGACTTCCTCTGATGGCACATCGTACTCGATTAGGACCATGAGCGATGGGTGAGGTGTGAAAAGGGGGACGGTAGGTGCATGATTTCTACACAACTTGTAACAAGGTCCACAAAAAACTGTATACAATCTAGTCAGATGTCCATTGGAGATTGTCTTGTGGTAAAAGTCAGAGAGCAGTAATACTTACACCAGGATCCAAACATAGTGCCAGCTGCAATGCCACCAAACACATGATTCAGAGGACCTTCTTTCTTTCTGATATTTGCGGATGAGCTGACAGTGAGACCATATGCTGTACCAGCGATGACTAATAATAAAAAAACACAGAGAGTATAATAAATGAATTAATTAAAAAAATAAAACTTCTTCAACAATCTTGTGACCTCACCCATACTAGTACTAGGCAAGTAATGCTTCTTTCTGATTATGGTGAATGAGCTATCAGGTGGTTAAAAATGCTTACAATCTGCACTTAAATTGTGGAGAAATGTTCGATAATTCATATAGGCCTACACAATCTCCTCTATTTTGGGTATAAATAAATTGGAAAAAAAAAAAAAAGATCCTCATAATCATATCATATTAAGATAATATTTTGTGTTCACTTCTTTGCATTCTCTTTGCATACTTGTAACTGATCAGTAAAAGTCAGTTAATTCTTTAGCATAATGTTAAAGGTCTGTAGATAGCTAACTCCAAACAAACTAAAAAAACAAACAGTTCAAGTAAGTGAAAACACACACACACGATTAGATTTTAAGTCTGATCTTTCTGATGTTTCATTTGGAAAGGTGGCTGTATTCACTTTAACTTTAAAAAAAACAAAAAAAACCATAGATGGATTTCTACTGTTTTGTCCTATATTCACTGCCAACTCTCTATCTCCACAAAAAAAAAAAAAAAAAACTCAGAAAAAATCTTCACAAACTACAGGATACAAACCCCAAGGCATCCCATGCCGAAAACATCGCTCAACAGCTCTGGAAAGATCAAACCCAGCCTGATCATAGGTGGCTACAATTGAAGCTGCACAAACTCCTGAAATAAAAGAAAACATCAAAATGATAATAGCAATCATATGTTATCTTTCCCTTGCTTAAAATTTGACAAAAACAACAGCTATAGTAACAACAGTTAATAACAGAAATGTCAAAAGAATTACTCTTAATGCTTGACATGCTAACCAGATGACAAGTTTCACAGAACAAGCTAAAGATGAGCCATTTTCAAAAGGTCGATAGTAAGACAAAAAAAGCGGGCTCTTAGCTGAAAGGTTACGCAACCCCTCTGACCACAGATTGTCTTCACTACCATGAATAGTTGCTCATTACCGTTAGTTAAAGATTTATCTATGCGAATAAGTATAGCTCTTTTCCCTGTGTGCGTTATAATTAGATGTAGCAATTCATGATTATTTTAGCGTATGGTTACATCTATACTGCCTAGTGCTTAGATGCTGTGTGAGTTTTCATCTAACGGTATCATTGTTGAAAACATGATATAGCTAGGCTGCCCCGCGGATAATCGCATGAGTGACTCAATTGTTTACAGACTGACTGAAGTAGCAAAACAGCTGACCAGTCAGGAGGCTAAACTTACACCTCCTTGTCCACAAAGTCAATCAAAGTGCTGTCCCACGTGTTGTCAAACAAAGAAATGGTTATGGGTTAGTCAATAACGTGGCCTGATTGCGTAGTCATACAAATCAACCATCACTTCCATTTCTTGGTATACCTGTTCCTTCCATCCCCGTTCCCATTTTACTGCACACCTAGCACCCCTGTGCGTTTCTCGTGGACAGTATGATGTGGAATTATACCATTTTAAGCACTCGGGTATCTCGGTTCGACACCAGGCTCTTAGATGGATTTTTTCATTTGGGAGGGCCCACAGCGGGTTCTTAGAGGGGTATTTTACAGAGAGTAAAAATTCCATTTCGCAGCAAAGGCAGGTTCTTAGGCGGACTGGGCTCTTACGCGGGGGGTTCTCTGGCGGAGACCACTGCACTGTGCCATTATCTAATGCAGTACGCCAGGATCTTATGTCAATTATTTCGCCATTGCCAAAGTATCAAGAGAAGCCCTCAGAAAAAATGACAATCTGAGTTTAAGATTGTAGGCACATTTAGGATTTCGGACCTTCGTCAATTCATGTCCATCCAAATAATCTTTATAGATTTGTTTATTCTGGCTTTTCATGGTATGTTTAGGATGTACAAGCAATAAAAATCTAAACTTTTTCTTTCTTTTTGTGACCCTGGAATGAAGGTAGTGAAGTTATGGTCGACCTTTTGAGAAGGGCTCAGATACCAATCTGTTTTTATTCTCTACACCCTTTATTGGTAATAACATAGATGAAAGTGTAAGGATAACAGTTTCATAACATCTCTGAGATTCATTAAGAGAGTTTCATCAAAAAAGAAGAACAATTATGGATGATAACAACTTTGCATTTGCTTTGTAGTCATTTGTATCTCTAGTCGAGATCTAGATCTAGAGAGAGGGTGTGGTCGTCCGCAGACCTACAGAAGTGCCTTTCAATGGCAATCCAGGCATAAAAGCATAATTACTTTAAACTTTAATGTAAAATACAGTGGTCTCCACCTAAGAACCCGGTTGTCGGGAGACAGAAAAAGCGGGCTCTTAGGCGGATTGAAAAGTACGCAATCTGTCTGACCACAGACTGTCTTCACTACTATGATTACTTGATCGATATCATTAGTTAAAAGATTTATCCATGCAAATAAGTATAGCCTTCTTCTCTGTGTGTATGTTATTATTGTTATAAGTAGATACTGCTTCCAATCGGTTTTAGTGTGTATAATTACATCAATATTGCCCAATGCTTCAATGCCAATGAAGTTTTCACATGATGGTATCATTGTTGAAAACATCATATTGCTATGCCACCCCACAGATAATCGCACGAGTGACTCAAGTGTTTACAGGCTGACCGAAGTATCAAAACAGCTGACCAGCCAGGAGGCTAAACTTACTCCTTATCCACAAAGCCAATCACACGTGCTGTCCCATGTGTTGTCAAACAAAGAAATGCTTCCAGGTTAGTCAACAACATGGCCTGATTATGCGGTCATACATCAACCATCACTTCATTTTTGTTTGTCTATCTGTTCTCTCCACCCCTGTCCCCATTTTACTGTACATCTACTCATCTAGCACTGTGCGTTTCTCTCAAGTGGACAGTATGATGTGGAATTATACCGTAAGTACTCTGGTGTCTTGGTCCAACATCATGCTCTTAGGTGGAATTTTTTTTTTTAATTTGGGAGTCCCAAAAGCAGGTTCTTAGAGGGGTATTTTACAGAGAATAAAAATTCCGTTTCGCAGAAGGGGCGAGTTCTTAGATGGCCCGGGCTCTTAGACGGAGGGTTCTTAGGTGGAGACCACTGTAATGTAATTCTAGACTCAGCTGTTTATTATTTCTCTCAACTGACTATTTTATTTTTACTCCTCAGGATTTCTTACAAATATTTTGATGATTATCTTCACTATCTAGCCAAAGTAAGAATTTGTCTCACCATTGTGACTGATATTCTTTTTTGTTGTTCCCAATAAATAAGTAGCCCTACACTACTGATTTATGAGTTCTTTGGGGTATGAATCTAATCTCATTTGAGTGTTAGGTAATTTTTTTTTTTATCCCTTCACCAATGAAAATCTAAACATAACATAGCACAACACACAAAAATATAGGAAGTTCCAATATTCATTTACAAGTAAGCAGCAAAAATTTTGATAATAGACCCATGTCAAATGATGTATTTCATATGATTTTTCTCCCAAACCTACAGGACCTAAATTCCTAGATCTAGATCTATATTACAAAAAAAAAAAAAAAGGTCAGCACTGCGCAGGGGTGATGAGAAAATTTTTCTCAGCAGTGAATGAGTTAAGACCTCCTAATATTTCAGGAGACATGATTGGCTGATCCTGGAAAGAAATTTTATGATATTGACGTCATTGCCTGAAATACCCTAGCAGGTTTTCTATTGTGACCTAAATGGTTGGACACTGGCGGGTTGACTCTATGACCTATGATTCATAGTGACATCAATAGCTTCACAGATCTCGACTAGGCTAGACCTAAAATCCTAAAAGATCTAGATCTAGATCTAGTAGATCTAGATATCTAGAACTACAGTCAAGGTCTAGATCTAGATCTAGATCTAAATCTAGATCTACCACTACCGGTATTTTCTCTCCAAATCAACAAGCCAATAAAAATGAAGATATTGGCCTATTATATATAGATCTAGATCTAGATCTAAATGATGTGTCTCAGATCAATCACTTAGATTCTCTAATCGACTAATCTAAAGTTTGTAAAGTGACCTTGATTATCTGAACCAACTCACTGGAAACTTACTGCACAGTGTTGCTATGAAAGTGTTCAATTTCTAGGTTCTCAAGAACTGTTCTTACACTCGGTTGACCATGGAGGACTCATGAAAACTGGTTAATTTGCCCTATTCTACAGTTAGCTAGCAGACTAGATCTATTTTCAAGTAAAGTAGCCCACCAACTACAGTACCAGTACCAGCCTGCCTCACCAAGAATGGTTCCCTTCTGGAAGCCATGCCATGTTTTGAGCATCAACTCTTTGTCACTGCCGTAAAAAACACTGATAGAGGGTATGTCATTACGGATTCTGTATTTAAAATAGTGTTCCCTGGTGATATCAGTATTATAGCGGGGCTGACTTTCCGCCATGGTTTGGCTACGTCCAGGCTGATAAGCCTGTTGAAAGATGGGTGACTTTGAAGACCGGAAGTTTTCTTCCGAGTGGAGGGTAGTATCGCGGAGAATGATTCCAGGTAAAATCCGTCGTTTGCTTAAATAAATAAATAAATAAATACATTTATAAACACATAAATAAATAAATAAATAAATAAATAAATAAATAAATAAATAAATAAAATGAAAATGCTAAGGATAAACATTACAACAGAAGCAACTTTATTGATATAACAAGTAATGGCAGATCTCCAGATCTATCTGCCTGATTCTACTACATTGGAAAAAGAATCCGGGGATTTTCAACCATTTTTAATGCCTCTGAAAATGTTCCTAATTCCAGGTACCTTTCACCGGGAGGAAAAGTTTGATTTAGGTATATTTTTCCTCACCAACTTTGTTCACACGGAAGCATTAAGTTTAAACATAATGCGCTTTCAGCGATATCTAAAATATTTCCCCTCATAATGTAAAAAACTACTGCAGGTGTAATTGAAACCACAAGCTAAGTAGGCGTACACTAATTTGGCAGCACCATGTTTTGGTTCCTCAAATGTATTTTTTTTTTTCGTAATTTAAGTACTTTCAACTGAAACCAGATTAAGTTTTAATATTAGGCCCATTTTTTATTATTATTATTATTTTTATTTTTAATCTTATTATTCATGAAACATATCCAACCATGCCCTTATTCATTAGCGCACAGCTGAACTACAAAGAAAATTCCAATCAACAGAGATGAAATACTACAAGGTCTGGGCAACTCCGATAGAGAAACATGACATCAGTGAACAATGAAATATTAATATTTGAAAGAGAAGGAGGAATCAAGACCTGAAATACTCTCCAGAATCGCCCAGACCACAGCCACTATAACCAAGATGAAGCCCATATGAAATAATAAAAACATCTCCATCAGCTAAAAAATCAGACTGATGCTCATACTAGTCATTGTAATCTTCCTTTATACCTGCGAATCCTGGACAACAAAAGCCAAACTAGAAAAAAGAATCAAAGCATTCAAGCTGAGATGCTGCAGAAGACTCCTTGGAATCTCATTGGGACCATTTTATCACAAGCGAGAAAATAAAGAGGCACATTGAAAGTGAAATGGACCGATATATAAACCTCTTCACCACAGTCAAACAACAGAAGTTGAAATAGTATGGGCATGGAGTGGTCAACAGAAAAAGAGATGGGAAAACAACATGACGGAGTGGACAGGCACATCTTGAGAAGGGCAAAGTGCGGGGATGGATGGAGAAGACTGGTTGTGCAGACTACAGAAGTGTCCCTACGGACGAACGTCTAAGGGATCAAGGCAAGGCAAGGAAAGAGAAAAAGCACACTGAAGAATTTGAAGACTTCTTCAACACTGTCAGAAGGGGCAAGGTCTCATGACAAGATCAGGCGCACTGGCTAAGACCGATCCTCCTAGAAAACAATTAAAAAAGAAGGCCCAGAGGCAGGGACAAGTCGGCAAACAACATTGAGGACTTAATCAGAGAAATAGATTGATGAGCAAATCTGCAAACAAGTTTCAGAGACAGCCTGTCGCGCACAACGCACAACAGTGGAGAGTGGGGTGAGAGTTTCCCTGAAGGCGCATCCACGATTATGTAAAGGAATTAATTGACCAACCAACCAACTAACCAATCGACCGACCGACCGACCAACCAACCAACCAACCTACCCAACCAACCAACCAACGTAATAAGATTCAACGCAATGTCGATACTGGTGTTTTCTTCAATTACACCTGCAGAAATTCTAATTCTTGCATGAATGCCGAAAGGACAAGAATGATGGTTACACTACTCCGGGAATTCCATTGTGGCTGTTATTTTGACCTCTTTCATTTTGTGTAGACCTAGATCTATGTAATTCAGTCTTCAAAGTCGACGGTAACTGGATGGATTTGGGGGGGGGGGGGGCGCAAAGGGTAGAAATAGAGAGTACAATAATCTGTCACCGAAGGGGCTAAACGTCTGCATGTCTATATACTGTGGGTATAAATATCAAATCCTTTGAGGGGTGGGAAAGATTAGAACCGGAATTTTCCAGTGTCACGTCATTCCCCGGCGTTTTATATTGAGTAAATATAAAGAGTGAAAAGCAAAGAATTTCGGAGGAGAAAGCATGATAATGATAATTTAATTTTTAAAATTTTGTTTTTATGACATTCTTCATTCAAATTTTCTAGGTCTGGCCCACTTACTATTGCCCTAGTCTTAGAAGTGGGTTCATAATTATTCTGTTCTCTTCTCTCTAGTATCTCACCTACACTCCCTAAAAATACATTGAAGACAGTCGAATGGACTCGTTCGGAATCTCGTAAACATCACGTGATCAGGGAATTCGCTCACTTCCTTTTTATGATTGAGAGTATCGTCCGTTGACAAAAACAAGACAGAATGGGTCGTTATTGTGCTGCGTATGGGTGTAACAACACCGACAGAACTGGCAGAGAGAAAACTGGAATATCACTGAATTTTGGTGCCTTGTTACCGACACTTTATGATACGTGTACTAATCTTGGTGGGGGCTCTGGTCATGTGATATAATTACGATGTTTCGTCCATAAAAATAGATTTGTCTAATGACCTATTTCCCGAACCTTCATTCTGACAGCCCATTGGCCCGGGAATGCTGAGTATGACTTCCGGTCTGTAAGTCTATTGTGTGTGACATCAAATGTAAGGTAAACTATAATTTCGTCATGACGAGGCATATAAATAGTCTATAAAGTGTGAAATATTCTAGTTCGTGCCATTATTGTGTTAAAACAGTTGACAAGCTATAGATCTAGACCTAGAGATCTACATTTGCACTCAGACCCGCGTTCAAGTGAGGATCTGCCGAACATTCATCGAGTTACTGACGTTGAAGAGCAGTCTGACCTGACACTAGTGTAGTGACAGTGCTATCACTCATCAGATCAAGCAGCCCTATTCCTCGAAGTGACAGATCAAGATTCCAGTTTCATTTTAGAACAGCAAAGTTGTAGAGCGCAAGAAATCATACCAAACTGGATTAAGATTTCAGTCCGTCATTGTGAAAGGAATCTGTTTTTCACTCCGAGAAGAGGTGATCAATGATTTTTAGAGTCTAGACTCGAGACAGAGACTAGATTAGATTCTAGATCTAGATCTAGAATCTAGATATAATTCTAGATCTGTCTAGATCTAGATCTAGTATAGATCCTTTCCACCTTCGTGTTTACTTCCATGTTTGGATGTGTATTTTTGGTGGGCGGACGTGGAAGCGAAAGTGATTTACTTCTGTGTTTGAAATTAATGTAAACAATAGACAGTGGGGCAGACGCGGATTCGAAACGTCATAAGTGATTTATTTCCGTGTTTTAAATGTAAACAACAGAATGGTGGGCGGACGCAGAAGTGAAACGTCATAAGTGAAAGACCTATATCTAGATCTAGATATCTAGAGATAATATAATAATGTTACATTCTTTTTTTGGTACCCAAGTGTAGATAGATAGGCTATGTATGTAAAAGGAAATGGAAATTAGATCTATTTTGATCTAGAATCTAAACCCAGTAGTGCTTATGCTCTGACTGTTTAAACTTTATCTTTGTATTGGATGTATAGAAATTGAAATGTAAGTAAGACGAAGAGAAGATGTAAGTGATTCGGACTTAGAAACATCTAGATCTAGGTTATTGTCTCATATTGACTATTATTGTTAAATGGACTGGAGTCTTTGTTTGTATTACAACACACAATTTTGCCTCATGTCAGGAATGATTTACTTCCAGAGCTGTAGAACAGACTATTTCAAATGATTGCTACAGCCTGCACAGCAGTTCAAGTTCAAGAGTACTGTCCACTGTGTTGGGCACAATATAGTCGTTATCATGCTGATGTGCCATTAAACCCCAAACACGCAAACAAAACAAAGCAGTTATTTGACCATTTAGAATTCAAGGATTCTATTTTCTGATCAGTGATGAAGAAGAACAAAGACAAAAAAACAACATAATAATGCAATGGCCAATGCTTCTGTTTTATCATTTCAGCTGCATGTGTTGAGACACAAAATGTTCTGGTTAGCCATGGACACTCGCTCATTAAAGTCGACATTTCTTTCATTGATGCTAACATTGGTCATCACACTAACCACAGGTAAATCTGAATCTGGTCTTGAAATTCGAAATTTTTTATGCAACCTGGTCAAAGTAATAAATAACAAACTAATTTTAATTGTGTCTTAAAAAAGTTATATGTAGCATGTAAAATTTATCAAACCCAAAGTCAGCACTTTGCTCTCTCATCAAAATTGCTTACACTTACAATGGTAGTTCATTTCCTATTTTTCTTTTTCTCAGACGCAATTTTATTTTCTCACCCATTTCAAAAGTAAGTGACCAAATTTATTTTTGCATCTTCTGTACTCAGAAGGTGTAAAATCAAATAGCTAGCTTGCTCAGAAGTTGACTGAGCAGTAAATTAAACTTACAGTGCCATTCAAAGGTAGTTAAATTTTAAGCAACTGAACATTTTGAAGGTGGGCCCATATTTAAAAAGTCATTTAAGAAAAATCCCTCTATGTATCAAAGTGAAAAGTAGCTAGCTGTTTGCAGATATGGATGGAGATGAAGTGTACAAAATTCAAAGTTGCAGGTGCAAAAACTTCTGTCTTTACAGAGACAGTCTACATTATAAGAACCACATTATTGTGATGATTTTTGTTGTTTTGCACCTCTCATACCAGACCATTACATTTTATATAAAATTTATGTTGCCCTCATGAAATTTTAGTTGCTCACTTCAAAGAGTTCTGGGAGGAAAGCAAAGCGTTCATAAGAGCTTGAATTAAAATTTGGAAGCTATTGAAAGCAGATGTTTTTAGCAGAGTTTTGCACTCCTGACACTCAGTGTGAGCTCTTTTGTGCATTTCATTTTACCCCATTTCTGCTCTCATTTTATTTTACTTTACTGTTTAAGGCACACAATATGACGATATATAAAGTCAAAGAATTAATTACTTTATAATGTAAATGTGTGTATTTTTTTATTTTTCAGCTGCTTTCAATGACTACCACTCAGACAAAGTTCTCTTATCAGATGTTAAAGCTTTGACTTTGCATCAAGGTCAGATGACAAATGCAAGGAGGTCACCTCCTGTACCACAGGTAACTTTTATTTTTCAGATTGGTCATAATGCTGAATTTTTATTCTAAATTGTGAAAATTGAATTAGTTGCTTCAGAACATTTAAAAATATATGTGTTTTCGACAGAAAAATTGCCAAATGTTTAATATGGAAAGTTTGAAGAGAATCTGAACATAAATAAAAATTCTGTCGACAGTCAAACTTATCTCACAAATTTATATATTTTAAAAATATTTCAGCAATTTTTTACCTGAACGGCATAGTTCCAACACCCATTTGAAGAGTGGCCAAAGCAGGTTCTAAAAATAGCAGTGTAGCACGTTTAGAGTGAAACAGTGAAACAAAACACTAAACGGGGCTGGGTATGAGGTCTGCATAATGCTCGGCCACAGATTTAAACAGCTGGCGAGTCAGCTATTTGGGCACTTACCGCAAGTGATTCACTATTTAAAGAGGGAGAGATAGAAGCATCACAGTAATTTTTCAAAGGTTTTTGTTTTCTTCCTATAATTATGCAGTATAAAGGATGTTGGCTTGAGGATTTTTTATATATGTTGCTCAATATTTGGGAGTAGCATTGATATCAGATATGTCTCAGAAAATGATTATGCTTGTTATCAGTCATACAGCAAGTAAGAATTGTGTGATTATTGATGTATGTTTGTTAATGAAAAACAAACCTTCTTTTAACTTTTTTGTTGACAGCTCAAATGTGTGGGTGGATCTGCTCAGTACAAGTTCACACCTAAAGTAGTTCAGTGCATAAACAGAGGATCTGATGGCTATGATATTCAGGTAAGGTTTGAATAATATATAGTTAGTTTTAAAGCTCTAAAGATACAGGCATTTTTTTTGGTGAATTTACTGAACATAATGAAAGTGTGTACAATTATATATCTTTTCAATGTTGAACAGTTTTTTATGACACTAGAACAAGAGAAACTTTCTGACCAAATATGATTATTAGCATATCATTTACTGGACATTCCTGCCCACAGAGTCATGTATTTTTGTTATTCTTTAGATTCAGCCCACTATAGTTCAAAGTAAAGAGATCTCATGTGCTAAGACATCAAGTAGAACTCTATTATTCTTTGCTGAATTCAGTATGCAGTGGAAAAGTTATTGATGTCTTACCATTGCAGTGGGAATGCAAGACTGATATGGACAATGCGTATCGTTTTGGCCATGTAGAGGTAACATGTGAAGGTTACGACTATCCTAATGATCCTTATGTTCTCAAAGGCTCTTGCGGGGTAAGCATTTTTTTTATTGTCATCATCGCCGTAAAACATTTAAAGACAGCATACACTCTTGAGTATTTTATGTTTTCAAACTGTTTTTCAAAACATAGACAGTTTTTTTTTAAATGTATTTTTTTAACATACTTTATAGTCCTAAGAGTTAAATTTTTAGATTTTTTATTTTTTTTTTTTGCCAATGTATTTTTTAACATACTTTATAGTCCTAAGAGTTGAATTTTTAGATTTTTTTTTTTTTTTTGCCAATGTATTTTTTAACATACTTTATAGTCGCAAGAGTTAAATTTTTAGATTTTTTTTTTTCTTTGCCTGCATATTTTTTGTTTATATTTTTCAGAATCTGTTGTTTTGTGATTTTGATATCAGGATATATATAATGTTTTTTTTTTTTTTTTGTATAATATGGAAGATAATTCACTACTGTTACCAGGAAAAGTTAGAGAGTGATAAAAAAGAAATCAAATGTTCTTGATGAATACCACTATGATTGGTAATTATTTACATAATCTAATGCTAGCATGTGAGAGAAATTGATATTGAACCGATCGATGTTTGGCATTTACTTTAAGTAACATTCTCTTTTTCTACACAGCTGGAATATACAATTGAGTTGACAGAAGAAGGTACGCAAAGAGAAAGACATAGTGGCGGAAGCAGTTATTATTCCAGGTAAGAACAAGTGGATTCTTTGGATACAAGGATGATTTTCATGATGGCACCAAATATTTTTATCACCATCCAGAGTGGAATTGAAATTTTCAGATGATTTTCCTACCATGTGCAAACCTTGAACACTATAGAGAACAGAGGTTATTCATGTAAACTCAGATATGAAACAAGCAGGAAAATATTACATATATTATCTCTTACATTACCTGAAATGCATGACTGAGTCAAAGTACTGAACTGTTGATTTCACTGTATTTCATCTTATGTCATTAATGAAATGAAGTTAATATATGACCATGCACTGTTATGCATTGCACCCATATCCCATTTGTGCATATCAGAACAAGTGCCTACCAGAACATTATATCGTCAGTTTGTTGTGTATATGTCTTTCAGGTCAGGTTATAAATTTACACAATTTCTATTCTCAGTTATCCTCACAAAGAGTCGACAGGCGGAGTGAGTGGCTTGTTTGTTTTTGCTGCCGTTCTCTTTGCCATGTATGTAATCTACAAGACGTGCCTTGTTCCAGCTGCTAGTGCACAAATGGGGCCAACTGCACCCCCAGAGCCGTCTGCACCACCACCTTATGGTTTCCGTCCAGAGTTTACATCTCATCAAGGTAACTGTAGACATTGAGTTGAGTCATGCGTTAACTACCTCTCTCTGTCTCCTTCCACGTCTCTGATTTTCTGCTTGTTTTTATATCACACTGGGTATTAAAATAGATCATTGATTAATATAACACAATTTGCTAGAAAAACGAACTGACTGTGATTGCAACTAATGAAATTCAAGTGGTAAGAAATCAGAAAAATGTACACACATCAGATAGTCACAACATGTAGGAAGTTGAACACGTATTGTCTATTATTATGTACATGAAAGGGTTAATGTTTGTGAGACTGAGCAGGAATTTGAATTGAATGAACTGTCACTTTTGTTCCAAATGTATAGTGCATGATTGCTAATCATCGCTCCATTTAATAAGCACAAATTTAAGAGTTTACAGAATTTCTGATAGTGTCTGTGAAAATTTATAAATGTACCTGATCTTCCAACTTTTTTATAGTATTTTGCAATTTTTACATTAAATCTCAAAGTTCTGTGCATTCTTTGAATAGGATATTACCTTTTTTTTAAATGTCAGATGCACCGCCCCCGTATGACTCTTTCGGCACGCAGAGTTCAACCTTTGGCAACCCAAGTTATTCTTCTGCTCAGGACACAAGTGGCAGTGCTGGTGGTGGTGGTGGTTTCTGGACAGGAGCAGCTACAGGGGGTCTTCTCGGGTATCTATTTGGGCGAGGGAATAACTACAACAACTATGGGTATGGCTACAATCGAGGCTATGGTGGAGGAGGCTGGTTTAACACTCCCAGACATCACCACCATCACTATTACGGTGGGGACACCAATCACAGCGGTTCGTTCTTTTCATCGTCCTCGTCCGGAAACAGAAGCAGCTCATCAGGGACCAGGACATCATCTGGTTTTGGTGGAACTTCTCGACGATAAAAAGTAGTGTTGATGGTTTAAATATCCCTTATGAGGGTAAAGTATTCACTACCCACTCCAGAAATAGAGAAAGGATTGGATTATGCTCCCTTTTCTCATCTGTGATACATGAACTTGTCGTTTTGAATTTCTGACACGCATTAGTGTTATCTTATTACATGTTTTCAATATCATGCCTTGTGAAGACAACTCCTTTTGTAAGAACTTCATTTGTACTTGTGCTTCTTTTGTTTTTAAAGATCCGGTGAAAATGAAGTTACAATACTACTCGGCAAAATAAAACTACAGCCCATGAATATTTCCTTATCTTTTCATGACATTTCATGTATGTGATATGTCATGAAATGAAAATATCAGGGATGTCAAACTTCCGACTTTAGTGGGAATTCCGACTTTTTGGTGGTTGCTGACTTTCCTACATTTTGGTCGTTTGCTGACTTTCCTACTTTTTGGTTGTCGCCGACTTTCCTACTTTTGGCCGATCAACTACTGACTTTCACTGAATCCACGAGACAGTTGCGGTTTTATAATAATTTGCGATAAAAATTTTGATAACAATGAACCGGAAGTACAAAAAAAGTTATCCTCATAGATACCTCGGACGATAGTCGGACTGTTGTTCGGTGGCTGTTTGAAGATCGAAGTTCGTAGTGCTTAATTCCTCACGCCTGACAAAAATGCTGTCGAGTGGTCATATGAGAGTTGTTGATAGAAAATCAGCACAACAGAGCAATGACAACAGCAAATAATGTGCCCATGATCTTAAAAAGACTAGTGTAAGAGGGCAGCTGTTTGCGATTTAGATCTAGAGATTCTAGATCTAGGAAATAAATCTCGATCTATGATTAAGTTGACGGCTCTGCCTATGGGAGCGTTTTAGTTCATAAGAAGAATTTCCACTAGTTGCATTATTTTATAGGCCCATCCCAGGATTTTGTCATGACTTGCAAAACTTCTCTCAAAACAATGAAAACTTCTAGCAAACATGCAAACCCTAGATTTTTAAGTGTCTTAATCTTATGTAGGGGGGGAGGGGGGGGTTCAGAGGAATATTTTCGACTTTTTTGTGAAAACAGCTTGACATCCCTGAAATATAAAAGCAGAGTCAGGCATGGAAAACTCTAATTTCTTGGGGGATTGAAAAATGTGTTCAAGATAATAGGAGATTTCCATGCTGGCCATTTTTACAAAGGTCCTAGGACCTTTGCTGGTGTAAACAGTATTCTAGGAATTAGTGCCCCCTAGTTCATCTACATGGCATCATCCATTATTTTTCAGACAGCACTGTCGGCACATTACCACCCTGCAACATTGCTTTGCACGCATCTCGTCATGTAGGCTACGGTTATTGTTTGCTATACAGACAGCTAGTGTGGCTTAGTCCACTGAGAGTGAGACATGGTGGACAGTAACGTGCTATCTGAAACACAATAAATGATGTCATGTAGATGGCCTGGTGGGTGCTAATTCCTAGAATACTGTTAAGATAGGACCTTATTAGTGTCAACATATTTATACCCCCTTAGTAGCCCTATCAGGGATGTCAAACGTCCGACTTTAGTCGGATTACCGACTTTTTGTTCGCCGCCAACTTTCCTACTTTTGGCTGATTAACTGTCAACCTTTACTGAATCCATGAGTCAGTCGTCGTTTTATAATAATTTGCAATACAAATTTTGCACGATGACAGTGAAGAAATTTTCCGACTTTTTTGTGAAAACAGTTTGACACCCTGTCCTACTTCTTTGTAAAAAAATGCTGTCATGTAAATCTCGAAATATTTTTCAATCTCTAAGAAATCTGAGTTTTTTGTGTTTGACTGTATATACGAAAAAATGTTTTTTAAATTCAGTCTTGTCAAACAGCACATCATAAAACCACAGTTTGTGTGTTTATGTCTGCAAAATTCATTTTGGTAGTGTTCTGTGCAAAATATTAATCTATTGGAAACAGGGGTTGTACAAACAAAAGATTGGTGTGGTGATCAGAGGTTCATCACCTGGGATTGCAGGTGAAAGTTGAAGCTTTACCATTTTTTTTAGTTTACAATATTATATGGGGCATCCCATTTGGTTGAAAGCTGATGGATGTAACTTTCAGTGCTGAAGTGTTTTTTAGACAGGTTACATAGGGAAACATCCATTATTTGTGTTTTTGGGCGAAGGTTTCAGTTTCACAATAAATGACTGGTCAGGGTTTACACTTTTTGTGTCATTGTTGGGTGGCCATAGTGTTTTCATCTTTTCTCCCCTTTTTTCTTTTTCTTAATCTATCATAGACATGGATTTTACATACATGTAGATAATTTTCAAAATCATCACAGCACTACCTAATGGTTATCAATATTGAACTGGGCAGATTATCTGTCAATGATGTTAAACTTCCGACTTATTAGGAATTCTGACTTTTTTGGTTGTTTGCCAGCTTGATCACTTTTGGCTGATCAATTGCTGACTCTTGCAAAATCCACACGCCAATGGCAGCTTTGCAGTAATTTTTAGTGTGATGCAGTTCCTGTATGATAACAGTGAAACAGAAGTATGAAGAAACTTTTGCGCAGGCTCCAGATGAGAGTCATGCTGTTGTTCGTTGGCCATTTGAAGATCAGGATCAAAGTTTGTAGTGCTGAGTTCTCCTCACAACTGACATCATGTGGTTGAGTGGTTGCGTGAGAGTTGTTGATGGAAAATCAGCACATCAGAATACCGGCAACAAATTTAATAATATGCCCATGGTCATAGGAAGACTAATGTAAGAGGGCAACTGTTCACAATCTAGATTAGTCCTAATTATGCTTGGTAATTTTAATGAGGCACAGCCTTTGGGATCTTTTAGGTTCTTGGATTTCTGCTAGATCCAGTGGTAGTAATTTTCCTACTTTTTTGTGAAGTTTGACAACTCTTACTCAGATCTATTCTCAGTTTCATTTTTTAATTGCAAAGATTAGTCTGCATTAGATTGTAAGGTATGATAACCAGACTCACAACTCAGCATTTCGATTTCTGAGTGAAAGCATGGTCTGGAGACATTTGCTTGGTCAGATTTGGACAAAAAGGGAGAGTAAATGACAAATTCTTCGGATGCAACTGTCATAGCTACTTTCTGTTGTACAAGGAGCAGATCGGTTGAAGTTGTGCAGCTAAATTTTCCCTGGTTATTTGTCACAATCTTTTCATTTGCATGCTGACTAGCAGAGAAAAACGGTGTGATTTTTACTTGGATTCCTATTATGTGATTCATAAATTCATTATGTACACTACAAATTGCATAGCAACTGTTATTATACCCCAATATATATTTGACCAGAGGAACATGATGTATGTACATGTGTCAGATATATGCATTGTTAGAAATGAAGAAGTGGCACACAAATTTTTGTGTCACATAATGTGATAGGAACTTTTTAGAACATGTGTTACAATGGTATTTGCCTAAAAAATTAAATGTCATGAATGAGACATTTTCCTTTGTCATTGTAATGCTGTAAGAGAAAAACAGATTTAGTATCGTTTTGTGAAGAAAATAATAATTGAATCCTCTCATGAATCCCTAATACAATCTCATTTATTGTTGCTTTATGAGCAAGAAGAAACCTATTTGAACAGATTGCTATTCGGCCTGCAGTGACTGACCCTCTCTTTCTCATTAAATTTGTTCTGATTTTGAAAAGTGTTACTGGCAGAAAAGTAAATTTTCTGTTAAACAACGTCTCTAATGTAAAGGTTGTAGATTGAAAGTGCAGTGGTCTCCGCCTAAGAAACTGGTCACCTGGAGACAAAAAAAGCAGGTTCTTAGGCATATGGGTTCTTAGGTGGATAGGAAAATTATGCTGCCCGTCCAACCACAGATTGTCTCCACTACTGTGATTAAGTGATCATTACCATTAGTTAAAGATTTATCTATGCAAATAAGTACAGCCTTTTTCCCTGTTTGTGTTGTAATCAAAACCAATTCGTGATCTTTCCTAGCATATAATTAGATGAATAATCAATAATGCCCGGCATTTAAATGTCAAGTGAGTTTTCACAATTATTCAATTTATTGTTGAATGAAAACGTGGTATTGCTTTGCTATCCAATTGACAACTGCATGTGCTACGAGTAACTTAAGTGTTTACAGGCCGACCAACATAGCAGTACAAATGACCAGTTAGGAGGTTCAACTTTCACCTACTTTACCATATGTGCTGTCCAAGGTGTTGTCAAACAAAGAAATGCAAATGGATTAGTCCACAGTGTGGCATGATTATATAGTCATAGATCAACCATCACTTCCAATCCTTTGTCTACCTGTTCCCTCCATCCCTGTCCCCATTTTACTGCCCATCTAGCATTGTGCATTTCTTTCAAGTGTATATACAATATGATGTGAAATTACACCATAAGTACTGGCATGTCTTGGCCTGACACGGGCTTGTAAGCTGATTTTTTGTTTGGGAGCAGGTTCTTAGAGGGCTAAATAACAGAAAAAATTCTGTTTCGCAGTAGGGTTTTGAAACTCTGAGGTGGAGAAGTCTTAGGCGAAGACCACTGTATTCCAGTCTTCTGTGTGTCCCTTTCACCACTATATATTGGTGTTGAGTGAATTGAGCTGAGGCATGAAACCGATATGAGGTTAATGATGAAAGCATGATGATTTTCTGATTTCCAGACCATTGATGAAACATGTATATGTATGGTTATTCTCAATTTCAGTGCAGTATAGAGTATTTTCACGGAGGTATGACAAAACTATTTTGTAGTGTTTTGTAGTTATTTGTTGAATTTCACAGTAATTTAGCATTCATTCATTTTAATTTAATCTTTTTACAGTAACATAGTATTCACTAATCTTGGTTTAGTTTTTTTTTTTTTTTAAAAATTAATTAGCCTCAAGCATTTTGTGATACAAAGAAAAATATGCTTTGGAATTCAGGTGTGAGTTCCGTTGCAAGTGTGTTTGGAGAGTGGTTTTAGTTTAGGTGGCAGTGCATTATGCATTGTTATGTACATTGAGCATATTTTTATAGTGATGTGTGTTGAGTGCAGTGTTGGATTGGTATGTCATATGATGTTTTCTTTTAGGATGAGAGCTGTACACGAGAAGACCTTGCAAAGATTATTAATAATAACTTGACTTACTTGTCAAAGTATAGCTCTTAAATTCTGCAGGTTTAGCTGTGCTGTTGCTTTTGATGACAATGATAGTAATAAAACAAATGAGTTTACTAATGCATCTGTCTCTAGGCTCAGTCTTTCTTCTGTGTTCCGTCATTGAGCAATATATGGAGCTCAAATGTATTCGTAAATCTATGTTAAAAAGAAAATGTTTTATGATACATGTACATGTATAAAGTCCATGAATATTTTAATCTTGTTATGCCACTGAGAAGCCAACCATTTTACATGTATAAGTGTCTAATACAAAAAGTTCTACCATGATGCCCATAGACCCCCATCTCTTTATTATGAGAGTTCCCATCCTGAGGCTGTGTAAAAATTATTTTTTTTGCTTTTTGTATCTGTAAATTTAACATTTTCATGGTAAATGATAAATTTTTGCCGGTCTTTTAGCTGCACCAATACAGTAGATTACCTTCTGAGGTTCAAACAGCCAATACGCTTTGCAGAACATCTGCTATATGGATATAAATGATTACTCTGGCATAATACATCTTAGCATTTTGGGCAAAACTAGAATTTTTCACTTCTAACTTTTCCACATATTTGTGAGTCTGCAGACAAGTGGATCCTTTTTTTTTTTCTCATTTCCAGGGAAACTGTAGCTCAGATAGAGTGAGAATTACACTGTACATGTGTTACAATGGAGGAGGAGGTTTACCAAAGGGGATTATGGAGCATAATTAAATGGTTTATTTAAGAAATCTGTCATCAAAGATACGAAAAATATGGCAGCAAAGCTCAGACTCAAACTCAAATAGTCTCATTATTTTTGTTACACTCTGTAAACATTCAATAACCTCACATCTCCAATCACATGATTGTCTCAAGAAATTTTGGACCAATCACATTCAGGCTACTAAAGGCGAAAGGGAACTACAGACCCATATAATTTATAATAATGAAAGCTAGAACACCACATCTATACATTTGTAGTTACTTTATATGTCCCGATAGCTTTCTTCTGTGCTGATGAATGTCTCCATTTGAATTTGATCAGTTCGTCTCACGGCTACACAAGAGGATCAGAAGACTTTGTGGAAAGATTTCATGCAAGTACATGTACTAGTTCTTCCATTACTTAGGTCCTGGCACCACATGAACTTCAGGCTTTCTATGATAATGGTAAAAATATTTCAGATATTCAGTATGTATCCTTGGCAGAAGAATAAAAGGTAGAGATGTTGCTACATGTATCTGAGTAAAATTTCACAACAGTCCAAAACCAAAATATTCCTTCAGACCAAACTGGACACTGGACCTGATCAACTCTACTCATCTAAAAGCTGACACAGTGCCACTGGGGACCGGTATATTGAACGGTTGCACACATACATGCGCAGTGTACATACTACACATAAGGTGAACACATGGCACTCGGTGAGCCCCGAGGAAGCATAGTAATGGGAGGCGTGATCGCATTAATGGCCGTTTGTGTAGCACGACCATTCACAGTGAAAAGCTGTGGCCAATCTGAAACAATTTAATAATTTCAGGTTTGAGCATCAGGTTGGCCTGAACAATTGAACATAAACAACAAAAACGTTTACAAAGGCTTACAAAGGAAAAACAACACCCAGTGGTACTAGTACAAATATATAATATTTAGTGTCACAAATTTTCTCTTCTCTGGCATAATATAAGAACACATGGCAATAGATATCTGACATAATTGCATGTGAAGACAAATATTAACAGTATATCGGCCAGCATCCTTGATTTTGTCCCAACATAAAGCTGTCCCTACATATTCGTTGGGCAGAATATTATTGTCTTATATTGTAAATTATTCGTTGGAAAAAATAATCATTGTCATCACCTCTTGAACGTTGGAGAAAAAAAAAAAAAAAATGATCACCCCCTCCCCTCCAATTTCCCCGTCTGTCCAGAATATAGGTATTGGATCAAAGATCTTCACTGGATTTGATCTCGAGACAATTTTAGTCATTCCATGTAAAACAACTCCTCCTCATAATGATCATCCGAGCATCAGTATCTCTTGGAAAAGCAATTCGTGGCCTATCTCTCAATTGCTTTCCATTATGCTTTCCACCCCACTGTCCCACGGGTGATGGTACTAAATACATGTAGCCCTATCAGTCATCGTGAATAACATTAATGGAAATACATGTAGATATGAAGACATACTGTATGGACTTTGATATATTTTTTGACTTGCGCTGAAGATGCAACAAAAGAAAGGGTTTGTAGCACTGTCTGTTAAATTTCACTCATGTAAATTCAGAGAGGAGAATTGAGATAGGGGGCAAATTCTGTTTGAAGAAATGACAACAGTATTCATTTTACACTGAACTAACTCATTCACATTCTGAAAACTAACAAAATAACTTTGTGTAACATACATCATCTTCTACACTTTTCTGTTATGTAGCTGTTCTTTCTTCACTGATAATAAAGGCCTACGTGGATATCAATTCACAGGATTCTCATTCGATTGGCTCAGACATAGTGTGTTATCACTGGGTTTTAAGATGGCGACACGAATTTACATTCCCAGCTGATGGACAGCACATGGAAGCATGAGAAGCCTCATCAACAAACACGCTCTAGCGAATGCTGCGGCTCAAACTGAGGATCACTCCAAAGTTGGATGTGACACCGACAGCAGTACCGGTATCTTAAGAATCCTCAAGCGATGAGTGAATAAAAATAATGTGCGCCTATAGACGACGGTGTTCCGGAAAACCAAGTGGAGGGCAAAAGAGTCCAGTGCTTGCAATAGGCCTGTTTGTAGCCTGCTCATACCAGGGACATTCGTCTGTTCAACGAATAGTTCGTACATGTATTATACGATAGACATGTGTATATGCAACCAGTCACATGGTAGTTAAGGCAGTTAACATGAATTTGGTAGGTCAATGCTATTACACACGTGTTGAAGGTGACTCCTATTATTTCTCTCAAGAACCACACGTAGTCACGAAGTACATGTATTATTATCCTTTGTAGCTTGTTACATTTGACAGAACGTCAGTAGTGTAACCAGGTGAAACTGTAGATATGACAAATGATCTAAATGTTCAGTTATTTCAAAACACATGTATTTTATAATAATATAAGCTAATACATACATGTACTTGAAAAGCCAGACGCTTCAAGTAATGTTAGACTGATATGTAACTTTTGTCAAGTGTGCGTCCCAATCATCATTCTGAGGTAGTGGAAACGGTTTGGTCACGTTGTGATTGGCTGTTGAAACAGTGACGTCCTTCTTTAAGTAAACCATTAATGGCCAGGAAGTTTGCAGCACACAAAATACATGTACATGTAGTTATAGCTGCTTATTATTTCATTTCCAGCACAGTGAGTTGGACACAGTTTCGACCAATCTGTGATTTCTCCATTTTGCCCCGCTACTCTTATTTTTTCTTTTCCTCTTCATGTTCCGTTTAGTTATTTAATAAAATAGAATTAGATGTACGTCACTTTTGAATGAGCTCGATAGAAACATGGTGGCGAAAAGCACAATTTTCAGTTTATCTATGGTAATGTTCAGTTAAAAGAATCTGTATAAAAGCTTATCGATCTGTAATCAGAATTCAGTAGGAATGTTTCTTACGATGCTATCACTATTATGCAAGAAGATCAAACGATCTTTGTAGACTGCACAACGACATCCGACATATCTACAGAATCCTTTCTGGCAGCTCGTGTCCAGTTTTGGCCTTCCTTCAAATACTTGCTAAGGTTCAGTTTGTTTCTCTTAGCGATGTGCTCGATCGGCTCATAGTCTGTCTTGTTTCTGTCAAACTCACCGATGGGAGGAAGCGACGTGGACTCTTTGGCGTGCTTTTGTGTGTAAGTATTAGAAATCATGGTCTTAGGAGCCATTAAAAAATCTGGAGCCTCAGGTTTGGGATGAGTGTGACGACTCTGCCAATAATCTCCGTAAAACTTGCTTTCTTTATGTTTTCTTCTAGGATGTAAGATGCACGCCTTTTTGGCCAGATTATCCTCCGATAATTTGATGAGGGGCATGCGTGAGGGCTTCCAGCGGACGCTTGAGCCACTGCTCTTGGAACTTTTGGTGGAGAAAGGACTGCCGTCTCTGGACTGAGCAGGGCTGTCGTCTGCACGGGTGCGGAACTGCTGTCGTAGTTCCTTGATCTGCTGTAAATATTGATCCTGACGTCTGCATACTGTCTCATATTGCAGAATCCATTCCGCCATTCTGATGAAGAAAAATGGAAACAAAAAAGGACATTAAATGTGAAGATGCCATCTTTGCCTATAAAATCAGTAGAGCATAATTATACTGAATACATGATTGCATGCGCGAGAAAGGCATTTACCATCTTCAAATTTCATCACAGTCAGCAATATGACAAACATATCATTGGACTGGTATGATTAATCAGGACAAATGCCACATGAGAGGAAATTTGGTCTCAGCATAACATCTGACTCTCCACAAAAAAAAAAAGAAATGCCGTCATAGCAGTTTTTCCTGTCACATTAAGCTGAATAGCAAGTACATCATAATGTTGATGGTCGGCAAATTCACAAGGTATTTGAAATGTTCTTTAGCAACAGTTATTTTCCATCAAGCGGGAAGGACATTTTAACGTTCTCAAACAAACTTATACTCTCGTTTGAAACCACTCGTAATATGTTGTTTCAATTGCATATGAAAAACGCGACACTTTCGTCTTCAAAGAGCAGTTTTGTTTGCTTGCTCGTAAAAATGCTAGTGGGAAAGATACCACTGGAGACGAAGAGGACATAAAATATGATGATGCCATCTTTGCATAAGTATAAAATCAATAGTTGATAACTGTAGGAATACGTGATTGTACTCACGAGAAAGGCAATCATGGGCTCAAGCGCTAAATGGAAGACTGTAAGTGTAATACAATACATGTATTTAAGACTGCGTGACAGGAGGTCGCGATTCCTTTTCCGTTGTTCACATCATCAAACTCGATACCTTTTATATTGATATTGTCCTTTCTCTTCAACCCAGGAGGTCTATAATATATCCTTCTTTATCTTTTATCATATTGCGAATGTATATACATGTAAATGTATACATTTTATATA
>JBCAUA010083651.1:0-10692 GCA_038406235.1 Peronia verruculata | reverse complement strand
TTATCTCGGCTTTTAGAAGTTGTCAGTTTTTGCTGAGAAATTTTGTGGGTAGAAATTTGGAATTTGGAAATTTTGCCAGGACAGAGCACTCAGGCCTACTCTTTCATCGATTTTGAATGCCAAGGGTTCTTTAGCGTGCGTAACGTACACAACGGGCCTCCGAATTATATTCGCCTTTATCCAAGAAGGCTAGACGTCGGGCTTTCCTACCTACTAGAGGCCAGGGGACCGTTGAGTCACTGCAAAAATGCGGGTTTTTGATATTCTTGTCCTGTGATCCCCCGATGCAGAACCCGCGAGTCAATCCCGGCCTGTTTTCTCCATGAGCAGACGTCATACCCATTGAACCACTGCGTCCCCTCCTTCCTGCGGGAAATTATCTCAAAGATCTCTCATGTACGTAGGATGCATTGTCAGCCCAGCCCCCCCCCCCCTTTCTCCTTTGATCACATGTTTCGACCAATGATCGGCTTTTTGTGACCATACCTAGAATCTTGTGATAGACGCAGCAAGCTTATGATTACATAATACCTGAGTGATGAGATAATACCTGATTGATGGGATAATACCTGAGTGATGAGATAGTACCTCAGTGATGAGATAATACCTGAGTGATGAGATAATACCTGAGTGATGAGATAATACCTGAGTGATGAGATAATACCAGAGTGATGAGAGCCCAAGAGCCCAAATCAGGCGTATAATCTGCTTCATTTTGTAACAGTTCGTAACATTGAATAAGTTAACACCTGTGATTGCCTGTAGGGAAGTAAGTGTAGGACGGTGTCGGCTGGCAATGGACGGGGACTTAGTGCAGGTGAGGGTTAGCAGTGGATGGAGCGAGGGAAACCGACGTATCATTACATGTGCTCGGTCTGAGCTTGTTTTGAAAAACTGTCACTTGAAAAAAAAATGAAGCCATTTTATATTCATTTTTTTTTTTTTTTACACTAACTAAGATGGTTTTGAGGAAGCCAGAATGTTCCTTAGAAAGCCCCTTTCCTCTAATGCAAGATACCTACCTAAGTAAACATTTTGATGAACGTAGACTGAACCCACTTTTGAAAACAAAAAACGCTCTTCATTTGTGGATCTGATATGAAATACCCAAAAGTCTTATTGGGATGTGGATGAAGCTTTTGAATTTATGCAGTAATAATTTATATAAGAACAATATCGTCCGTTCCCAGCCGACTAATGGCAGAAAATCTTCTTGGAAAGGTGCTTTCCCAGGGAATTCCTCTTTGTTTATGTTGCCATTAATTTTGTGTTTATGAACTCGGAGGAAAACGAAATTATCAACTGTTGGTTCAGCTGTTTGTCTTGGTGACAAACAAGCCTCTTCTTCCACTCCGTCCATCCAACTTTTCTATGTGCGTCCACTGGCCTTCCATCATGACTCCTTCACATTGCAGGCTTTCGTTACTAGCTACATCGAGTCAATGTGTAAGTGGTAATTAGGTAAATTTCTGTCTTTGCAAGTGACTGACATCGTTACATTCATTTGTTGTAACTGCCAGATTTATATGCGTCCTCTTGGCTCAGAACTGCTGTCTGAGGTCATCGTAAAGCTTCTTGACAAGCAGTTGGTTTTTTAAGGCTTTTAAGTCTTTTGGATAAGACTGTCTCCTCCGTTATTGTGATCGTGTCGAACCACAAGACAACAGATGGACAAAGAAATGCACAGAATGGCAGCCAAGAATGGGAAAAAGATCGGTAGAACGGCCAAAAGGAAGGAGGAGAGACGACATTGAGAGAGCTGCTGTACAACCTGAGCGAGGAGGGCGAGGGACAAAAGAGGTTGGAAAACTTTGTCGGAAGGCTACATCTAGCAGTGGATGAACAACGCCTAGGTGAAAGGGTGAAAGTCATTAATTTACATATCATTGCTAAATATGTCGGTTCGCCTGAAGAAGATATCATGTATTTGTTTACAAAAGTGAGAAACTGCTACTTTGAAACAGCTACATATATATCTGTATTTGTCTGTCGACCTTTCACACAACACACCTATTATTGTTGATTCTCAAGAAGATAAACATGTGCATGTATATATTTATTTGTTAAAATTTTAAATAGAATCTACTTATTTGAATCGCGTAAAATTGATTATATTTATAATTGTGAACTTGTCCCTTGATATGAATGCCGTACCTTCATTTTCTACATGCGCGCTCCTACTGTGCTCAGTCACTGTGGTTAAATGTTTGTTGTCAGTGAAAATAGATAGATCAGCCTTGAACCTCGTCTTGAACACTCTTGTACGTTATGTGCGCGGGTTTGTGTGTATGTGTGTGTGGGTCAGTCTGTCGGCATGTCTGTGGAGCAAGTCTACCGAACGGGCATATCAGTATGTAAAAGTCAAATTATCCTATCCTAAGCTAGGTATTAATTGGTGTCTATTTTTTTTAAAAATCCCAATTCTAATGCCATGTTGATCTATAACTGAAACAAAGCACAATCCCTAGAATGATTGAAAACAAATTTCGACCATGGGCTGAAACAGACCCAGCTTTAAGCTTAGTGCCGTGGGTTATGGGTCTTCTCACTGAGCTGCCTTAAAATCTTGAGTTCAGACCCAACGTTGGCCATCAATGCCCTTCCTCAAATTAACTTTTGCAGACAAAGGGATAGGAGCTACTAGAATATTCGAACCAAAGGTCTCATTGGAAAAACTTTATAGGCTGACAGCGGAGGTTGATTGCACGGGGTCTGTTTCAAACAAACTCTCCGGACCTTGTAAAAGTTTGAATAAAAGCTTGAACTAAATACCTAAAACTTCACACCAATAAACACCGACATAGAGAGAAATTGCAGTTTAAAACCTTGTAGCACTGTCTCCAACGGAACCAAAGTTATAGGAGTTTGTTTACACCATCTTTTATGAGTTTCACCATCTTAGTGCACGTCAACATTTTGAGAAAATCATATAACGTCAGAACAGTTATAATGTTCGATCTTTCTTTTTTTTGGGGGGGGGGGGCACCAGAAATTCATTAAGATCTGTTATCTGTTTCAGAAGATCACTCTCCAACTGTTCAAACTGTAAGATCAGACAAAGAAAATTCATCAGGGGCGAATCAGTGGTGAGGAAGGACCATGACCTTGAAGATCCGTGACTACATATGAAGATGCAAATATCGCTAATTATTATAAAGACAGCCATTAATGACGACAAAAGGAAACCACGCAGGGAGATATCAGATCAAATTTTTATTTCTTCTGCTGCGATTCATATGATTTAGACTGATAAATGTGACAACAACAACAACAACAACAACAACAACAAGATGTTCCCTAACCGGTAACCTATTTGCTGAGTCAAGATGAAAAGTAACAACGAGTGACCTGTGCCCTAAGTTCTCTTCCTAGTTTCCATAGTGAAGTTGAGCAGCCTTTGGATAGAATAATAACTGGGGATGAGAACTAGGACTGTTCTTGGGAAACAGAACCGAAAAGATAATCCGCAAATATTATGGCTTATATGGCTGGACTCCAATTAACCCCACGCAGCAAAAGTTCGGCTCAATCAGGGTGCGTTGAAAGTCTTGCAATTTATTTCAATTATAACAATGACATCGTCTTGTCGAGGTCTTTTCCACTACTGTCAATGTAATTTACTGTAAAATGGTTATTCAAGAAAAAAAAAAAGCACCTGCTATAAGAAAAAGTGTTTCGATTGCTTGAAACTGGTGTGAATGTTCACCATGACAGTACACCTGTGCAAACAGCCAAATGTGGTGATAGAGACTCGTACAAGTAGAAAATGTTGAATCACCTCCGATATTCTCCTGATTTGGCCCCTGTGACTGTCACATTTTCCATGAAATGAAAGAATACTTTCATGGACGGCGGTTTGAGACAGGAAAAGACATTAATTTGGCCACAAAAGCCGCTTTTCGAATGTTGGACAAAGAGACATATTATTATGTTGCTCCCTATGAAAGCTGATTACGTCGGTAGCAGAATTGCTTGGACAATTATCGTGTTTATGGTGAATAGCTGATCTAATATAGGTACTGTCTTGTAAATCTGTTGAGATTATCCTAAATGGTTTTTGAAATGTGGAATCGGGAAAGTTATTTTACAAACAGACCTCGTAGACTCGATAAAACTGAGCGCATTCTGGTCCAATGGCGGAATGATAACAACATTGTAACAAAATGGTCGCCCGACTCTGTTTTCCCCACAAAAATGTTCGGTAATATGTACAACCGAAAGTAATCTATGCCTACACCGGGGGCCTTACACCGGGGCCACCAGTACATCTTTTATTACAGAGTCCACATTGGGACAACGCAATGGTCGTTGCCACTATTCAATTGACTTCAGGATGTCATGCTACACAGTGCTTAGGTATTTACGACCTGAGCAGACTGGACCATGCCATGCGATTGGATCTCTTAGCGTTCCAGAATGTCGTAGTTAATACCTGCATCTGGCAAAATTGCACTTCGCAAAAAAAAAAAAAAAAGCCACGGCCGATTCCGACTTCTCCAGTTCCTAAGAAAAAGATATGGCCTCTGCACCTAGAATACCCCCCTCCCCCCCCCCCCAAAAAAAAAAGCATGTTGCAAATATCTATTTGGCTTGCACCAGGCCTGCTTCAACATTTCTACGGAGACTAGTTTGCTAAAGAATCAGAACCAAGTCAGTTACAGCCCTGCTTGTGTTTCTTTTTCTCTCTTTTCAATTTGTTGTTTCCAGGCTCTCGTAGATCTCTAGGATTACAGGATTCCTAGCCATTCTTTCGCCATTGCTTTCACTTCTCCTCTTCCTGTCTTCTTTTTCCCTTTTCTCTCAAAGCTCCACCCCCGCCCCCCCCCCCCCCACTCCAATTATTTCTTAACTACTTGTAGAGGAAATGTGAGAACCAATATATAGATGGGAGTGTTTTCTTATTTTTGATGTTATTGGTCCTGGTGTCATGGCAAAGCTCATTGATATTATGAAGACAGTGATGGTGATGACGATTTTGTTGTTGTTGCTGTTGTTGTGGTTGTTGTTGTTGATGACGAGTTTGTTGTTAATATGGTGATGAAAATGATTTGGCAGAGATTTGACCATCACAATCAAGTTATAGATTTTTGTGTTATTTGTTTTTCTTGAATTGTTTTGCTAGTTGCCGGTCTGACAGTTCTATTATCTATATAACAAGAGCGATCGGGGGAGGGGGGGGGGGCGTGGCACTTATCTAATAGTCAAATAAAGTCGGAATCGGTAGGCATTTAAATTCAAATAAAATTACAGATGTGGGCAACTGATACCCAACTGTGTTATAAAAATATTATCTAATCTCAGATTAAGAACCCATCAGTTGACGACAGTAAATGGCACTCAAATATGAAGCACTCCATCAGAGAGCCTCTATTAAACGTGGAAATCGCTCAAGTAGTTCTATCCTGTCGATACACTCTTCTTGGCATCCTAGTCAGACATCACAATCTTCTAGAGGAAACTAAACATCAGCTAACTAGACAAAGATTTAGTACATGCTCTAGCAAACACCAATTATCTTTCAAACATCAGTGCATTCGACAATTTGTTTACAGCCAGAAAGTATAAGTTAGAGGACATTAGGAAACAAAGTGATTTTTATTTTTGTGAGAGAGGTTTTCGTTTTTCGCAAGATTGTCAATAAAGGTAGATTTTAGTCACAGACAGAAAAAACGCAAGATGAAATAGACAGTAGTAACATCACTCCACTGGCATAGAAGGAAGGTCCGATCACTTCTAGTGTGGAAACCATTTTATGAAGGCATAGTTTTGTGAGCCACACACATCACAGCCTCTCAATCGGCAATCTCTGCCACAAATACATGCAAGCAAACGTTTACACCAGCCTTTTTCACCTCGTCTTTTCAACTGATATGCCCTATATTCCTGAAGACCCATATTTCAAAGACTTCTATCTTTCGCATAGTTACTGCAGAGAATGTTCAAGTTTCATTTCCATATAAAATTATTGGATATATGTAAAGCTCGCTGCTTTAAGTCTGAGTGTTAATGAGATGTCTCAAGATGTAAAAATGTCACACATTTGAATGAACCTTGATGTGGCTTGAGCTATTCTGATATTTATTTCTTGCTCATTTTTTTTCATTTAGAATCTGACGTAGGTACTTGAAGAGTTGTACTTGTTCAGGAGGCTTTCCGTTAGCTATAATATTTTCGCTCTTTTCCCTTCTGTCCTGCTGATATCCATGGTCTTTGTTTTGGCGACGTTCATGTTCAGAACCCTTTGTTAACTTTCTGTTTTCACTTTGTTAAAGGTTGCATTAGCGATCGATATTCACTGATCAAATGTATCGGTGTAAGAAAGCAGACAGTCTTATTACGGTAAGTTGTCGAATCTCGACATATTGAATTGCATGCTCCCCCCACAAATAAAGAGAAAAAATCCTCATCTTTGACTATCTTCAACATTGGTTAATGTTGATTCTTTTATGGTGATTAGTTGCGGTTCCATGAGCGACCGATATTCACCTATCAAATGTATCAGTGTAAGGAAGGAGATAATCTTTAACTGAAGTAAAACGTTTAATATAGCCTGTCACGAAGCCATTGTAATTAAATGGAAAAAACTAGGACTGCAGGGTAAGATCCTCGAGTACATCTAGGACTTACTAAACGACAGGAATTTTTTGTTAAGATAAATCAAACCCTATTCCAAATCCACACCCAGGAAAATGGAACTCCACAGGGAGCTGTTCTATCCTCCATCCTTTTTAACATATTAGTAAAAAATGATTTAGGAGACACATTTGACGACCAGACGATCAACATTTCTCAATTCTCTCACCACTCGGCCCTGTAGAGTACAGGAAAAAAACCTGAATTATCTAAAAATCAAAATCCAAGACAGTTAGACAAAATCGTAGCCTGGATGCACACATGGGGTCTTAAAATAAATGCAAACAAAACAGTAGGGATGATCCTATCTAGAGGCCAACTCAAGAAAACTAGAAACGTAAAATTAAAGATTAATAGCACCCCTATAGAATTCTGCAACGAAACTGTTTGTCTAGGACTCACGTTAGGTAAACTAATGAGTTGGAAACTGCATATCCAAAAGTTGAAGCAGACATTAACTGCCCTGATTAACATAATTAGACTCCTCAAAGGTCTGGAATGGGCGGTAGACTATAAATGCCTACTCATGGCCTGTAAGGCATTTATATTAGGAAAGTCAGATTATGGATCCCTTTGTTATGGGGGGGGGGGGAGGGGAGGGGGAGCACTTTAGCGCTTCAGCACTAGAGCTTTTAGATAGAAGTTAAAACCAGGCCCTCAGAATTATTTTGGAAGCAGGACGTAGCACTAGAACTGAGGGCTTAGAGACAGAAAATATCGACCTTAAATAGAATCACTGGCAATGACCTAGGGCGTCAACACAAATGTTACAAAAAATTCTTCAAGATAGTCAAAAATGTTCATTATATCTCCTCATTTTTGACAGGCGCATGCGATTATAGATGTATGATTCTCACAATTGACCGCGATCCGTTTAAAGACTATCTCCCTTAATTTTATTGATGCATTTGATAAGTGAATATCAATAGGTCATGGAACTACAACTAATAACCTAAATCACCATACAAGAGGAAACAACAATCTTAACAACATTTGTGAGAATCGTGCAAATAGTGAAGGCTGTTGGTTCTCTCACTCTTCATTTGTGATCTGTGCATGCGATTATATAGGAAGAAATTTGACCTCTCTCCGTTTTAAAACTATCTCCTTTCTTATACTGATGCATTTGGTCAGTGAATATCGATCGCTAATGGAACCACAACCAATAAAATGAATCACAGAGTCAACATATCAATCTTCAAGACAGTCAAAGTTGATCGTTATATCTCTTCATTTGTGGATGCCGCATGCGATGAAAGATGTCTAATTTTGACAACGTAGCGCTGTGTGTTTTAAGACTATCTCCTTTCTTACCTTGTTATAGTTGGTCAGTGAATATCGATCTCTAAGGGGGACCACTCGCAGTAGTTTATGCCATCATATCAAAGGCATGATAACAATCCTAACGATAGTCTATGTTGATCTTTCTACCTCTTCGTTTGTAATTCGAGCATGTAATGGAAGATGCTCAATTTTGATAATTTACCGCTTTCCGTTTTAAGACTATCTCCTTTATTACAACGATACATTGCAGCGAATATCGAATATTTACAATATTCAGACTGCACTTTGTTCACAAATATTATTACAGGGTTTCAGTTATCTACTAGTAACTTAAAAATACAATATTTTCACCACGTATCGTGTTTTTGCTCATCTTCTCACAAGTGAGAATGTGACTTGATGGAACAAAAAGAAACTGAAAAGAAAGACAGGGGATAAATGTCCTGCAGTCATTCCATGCTAAAGCACAAGGGACAAGTGAATGCTCTTGACTCAATCAGTGCTTTCTATAGAGACAGAATTAAAACACTACAGTGATATCTCCTTTACCACATCATCGACATGATAGTTATCGTCTTTACTACCGGCTACTCCAGCCCTCACAAGTCAGGCTGTGTGACTTCCAAGAGATGCTGCTGAAAGTTTATATATTGTGGAAAGATCTCCATGACGTCCGGCAGCTTTTAGTTCATAGATTCCTCAAGCATGTTGACCACCTCACCCAGTGCGACAAGAGACAGTGGTGCAGGCATTCCCAGATATACCAGAAACGCTGACTGTTTTGCATTAAATACGAAATGCATCTCTCTCTCTCTCTCTCTCTCTCTCTCTCTCTCTCTTTCTGACAGTAAATCACATGAAAAGAATACTGTAAGATGTTTGTATTGTGCCCAGTATGGCAGATTTGTCATGTAATTGTTGTATAATACAAGCGGGTCGACCCAAGTCGAACTCGGAGTAATTACGCGAATATCTGGTAATTCGAACAAGAAGGAGATGCCACTCGAAGCAGTCAGAGCTGCAACAAAGGTAAAACTCGGCTGTTGTCCTCTCCATGGTTTCCACCAACCCGGATGCTTGTAGTTGGAAAACAAATGAGACGAGATCTCTGATGGGACAAGAAGGATGAGACAATAAATTTACGTAAATAGGCCTTTTGTATTCAAAGAGGGTGGAGGTGAACTTCGTACGAACAATCGATCGATAATCAAACATTCTGACACAGCTTACAATACAAGTATACACATATAAGTACTGCTACACTTGCAAATGTATTATAAATATGTCGGCAACACTGTAACAGAGCCTTGCTCCTGTGCTATGATAATCAGGCGAGAGATACCCGCCACCAGGTGCTTGAAAGACATCTTGGTTCCAATAGCACCGTGACGGCATACACCAGATTGTACTACTTGCTCTTGTTTTTATCACTTGAATTTGTCTTGTTTTATAAAGACACCCTGGCAGATTGTATGATGACATCCTCTAACCGTTTTCAGAGTTAAAACTATATTTTAAAACCCTTTTCTGGGCTAAAACGTTCTCAGCAGACTTTCCCAGGACTAAAGGCTTCATTCAGAAGTTCTTTTAGCGCTAAAGCTGCATGTATCCAGTCTGTTCCAGGACTAAATACATTTTTCTTCTTCTACTTTTCTTTACTTCACCTTTGCTTTAAAGACAGCCCTTATTAGGGCTAACAATCCAATTAACGATTGGCTTGAAGTTAAGATAGAGGGGAAGCTCGGAAACCATAGGGAGATTTCTGTGTACAGGAGAACAATATGTAATAAAATATTTAAAATAGTGCCTCATTAGTCACCTGACAATTGTTCCGTTTGGTAAAACTGGACATTGAACTCCCTCTACTCAAACTCATTAGGGGGTTCAGCAAACTGTGTTTAGGCGGACTTGAATATATTAAGAAAAGAGGAAAGGAAAACCCATTGTCATGTTTGTTCTAATTTACTGTTCCTAAACAGTATTTAAGCTTTCGGAACGAGAATCGGCAAGTCCAGTGCTAAGAATTATAATGTATATTACAGCAGCATGATCAGAATACATCTGTGGCAAGTAGCCGGCATTATTATTCTACGTGAGTTTGTTTCCTTTTTCCTGGACCTTTTCCCAAATGCAAAACAGTCGGAATGATTGTTAATGTCCAGACTGTGTCTGTGTTGACTTCCTCAACAGATAGCCAGTTTTAATATTTTCATGGTTACAGTCCACGGGTTTAAACCTCAGCTCTAACGATTTCACGTCAAAGAAGATCAGAGGTAACAGTCACTACTGTCCAAGCTAATGACTGAATAAATAAGAAAATTGAACAGATAAGTGAGACGACTTTCTGAAGAACATTTAACTCTCCTCCCAAGTGGCTGTGGTAAGTTTCGGTCTTTGGTAACTCTAAAAGGTTTAATTGTCAAATCGATTATTTGTGCAGCAAAACGTTCATGTAATGATTACTTAAAGGAAGATAAACCGTTGTCTGTGCATTAGTGGCCTCGATGCAACGACTCGTTCAGTACAACAACAAAGACAGGTTTCTCAAAATATCTAATGGCATTTCTTTCTTCCAAGTTTCTGTCCTCTTCCGAGTCAAATCGTTGCCTTCATAATCTATTTATGGACTTTCAGGAACGATGGAAATGAAAGCAAGTAAGATCCAGGTAATCTCTATAGTAGGAGCGATCAGGGGGCTTGGCACTTATCTTATGGTCCAATAAAGTCGGAATCGGCAGGCATTTAAAATTCAAATAAAATTACACACGTGGGCAA